>RHLP01000177.1:0-26493 GCA_003719405.1 Aspergillus incahuasiensis | reverse complement strand
TATATTATAATACTAGGTATAATAATATTATTTTTAATATCTAGACTATATAATATATAGTAGAATTTATATTAAAAATAGGCCTTCTTAGCTAATTTAGGAATATTTTAGTAGAGCCTCTTCCTAAAAATTTACTAAATAATTTTTCTAAGCCCCTAATTATTTTGGGTCTCCTAAATTAATTAGGCCTTAATAATCCCTAGAAGGTAAGCCCTAGGGGTTAACTAACTAGTTATTTATAGTAGTCTACTATACTACTAAAAATAATAAACTTATAAGGCTACCAGGGCTGGTATTAGGGCCTTAAGGCCTAGTAATTTAGAATCTCCAGGCTTATATTTTTTAAGGGCCAGGGATTCCTAGCTTTTTAGATGCCTAATTTTCTAGAGATTTCTAGTACCTTAACTGTCTAGTTTTCTAGAGACCTCTAGTACCTTATCAGCCTATTAGGGTGCTCTAGTACCTTAACTACCAGGCTTTCTAGGGATTTTTAGTATCCTAAGTATTTAATTCTCTAGGCTTCTAGAAATTATAATATCTAGTAATCCTACCCTGCTTAGTAAATACTATATTTAAGCTAGTTAGCTAGGAACTAGGTACTAAAAATAATTATTAGTAGGACCTAGACTATACTATTCCCCTATTAAGCTGGGGGGTAGATATAATATTAAACCAGATAAGTTAACTAATAATATATAGAGAATAAGGAGGTTACATGCTATATAGGGAGAAGAATAGTTAGATATTAATACTGCCTTATATTTAGGCTTTTTAGGATTATATTTATAGTGTTAACAGCTTTATATTCTAGTATATAGACTACCTGTATAGCTAGGGCAACATCCAGGCTCTATTAGGTTAAAGAACTTGAATTGAATTGAATTGAATTGAATTGGTTCCTATGACTTCGAAAGCAAGGTCGCAACTTGGTGTCAGCTAGGTCTTCTAAGCTACGTGAATCTAGATAGAAACAAAGGCAAATGGTGACTTGGGTCTTATCCTCTTATCGCGTCACGCGGACGATTAATTGAACAACAAAAGAATCCTAGATTATTATACCCTCCAATAGCCAGAATCTCGAAACCATAAGTCTAGTATCTAACCAAGCCACTCACTATCGATGAGGGTGAAGCCTCGGGTGTACTGTATGTAGCGAGCAATACCACACGAACAGCAGAGCCAAGGTCGACCTCAAAAGAAAAGATTCAAATCCCCCGCCGCAACGCTGGCCTGCACCTCAGCAGCCACCCTTGCAGGGGTCTCGGCAAAAACATGCTCCCAGCAGTAGACGTCGATGTTGCCCGGTCCGCCGCCGAGCTCGTTGACCTGCGCGGCGTAGCGGTCGCGCAGGGCCTCGATGGCGCGGCTCACGCGCGCGACCCCCTCCACGGTGCCGGGGTGCTGGTCCGGGCGCGGCGGCGCCTCGAACGGGAACTGCGTGTGATCGGCCAGGAGACACTTGGCCAGGAGGTCATGGTCGCTGGCCTGGAAGGCGCGGTCGTGCGCCGCCTGCATCGCGCAGAGGGGCTGGTCATCATCGTCGGCGTGGTAGGGCACGTCCTGGTGGTGGCCGTCTTCGCGGAAGGCCCGGCCCAGATAGTCGAGGTGCGAGCCGCCCTGCATGCTGTTGCCGAAGATGGTGATGTAGGGCTGGGTTCGGTACTGCGGGTCGGTGAGGAGGTCCTTGATGGCCACGCGCTGGAGCGGCCAGCTGGCTGGGCGGAGGAGGCCCGAGGTTGCGGTTTCTTCCTCGCTGCGGCAGCGGTCGTCGGGGGTGGTTTTGAGGCGCATGGCCATGGTGGTGTACGCCCGGAGATGGTACCCTTGTTGGGTGGTGGTGTCTGGTTAGCATTCCGATATTGTCCCAGTCCCTAGGGATACTCGGCAGATGTAAAACACTCACCATCTGCGCAGAAATGTCTTACGAGCAGGAGCAGAGGCCATTGCAGGTTGGCCCAGATCTCTCGGCAGATCAGGTACGTGGGAAAGGCGGCCGAGACGCTCACTTCGCGGGGGGACTTGTGAGTCGATTCGAGCATGAATCTGTGGCCATTGCGCCAAGGGGGTTAGTCCGGGGGGGTTCGTCTTCATGCGGTAGGGTTTAAGTCAAGTCTTACCGTTGAAGATCGTCGGATAGTTGCAGTCTAGCCGCCCAGCTCTGCACCCACGAGCAGGATATCAGGGACAACCACTTCTGCAGGAAGCAGTGCCGGTCCTTGACGCGGTTGATCTTGAAATCCACGTAGTTGGTGTTCGAGCCGTCCCAGTACGGCTTGATGAGCTCATTGCCGTGGTCCAGGGCCTTCTGGGGCACGAAGCGGACGGTAATGCGGGAGCCCATTCGCGCGAATTCCTTGAAGTTGGCCAGCACCGAGGCGGCGGCCAGGAAGAGCACGGCCGTGTCGGAATCGTGCACGTCCCAGGTCGGGGCTGTGGCGTCGCGTTTGTACGCGCTGTGCGAGGGTGATGATCGTGACGACATGGGCGTGATGGACGAGGCCAGAGAGAGCGTAGACATGGACGAGTGAAGGGGCGTGGATGCCCCCGTCCCGGCGGAGGACGAGATGGATGAACGCGTCCCCGTTGAACCGGGCATGCTCTCGCCTCCAGGGCTGGTGGTAGTAGGAGACGTGTTTCCATAGGAGGGAAGGAAATCAAACGGTCCGCCACCACCAACTTTCTCATTCTCCCACCCGAGCACCTGCACGACGTGCAGGAGGGTGTCGCGCTTGCGCTCGAACCCGAGCCTCTCCGGGTCGGTGTTGTGCTTGGTGAGCTGGATCCAGGCGTGCTGGGCGCGGGACCGCACGGTTTCAAACTGGGTCATGTAGTAGTGGACGACTGGATCATCCAGGAACTCATGCCCGGTCTCCAGGAAATAGGCCCGATGCTTGTCGTAGAGCTCGTGCAGCATTCCGGCGCGGATGTGGCACGCCATGTCGCCGCCATGTGCGTCGAACTCCTTGAAGCCTGGAGAGTCCGGGGCGATGCCATCCTGGGCCGAGACAAGCTCGTTGAACAGGTTAAGCGCGTTGATGCTGTCGGTGCAGTCCCGGATGATGTCTTTGAGAAGGGCCGGATAGTGCTTCCTGACATAGACCGCGCCAGTGGCGCCAACAGGTAGCAGTGGATACGTCATTTCTGCTGGTCATTCCTCGACTATGATCGTAGTATGCAAAGAGGGGGAAGGATGGCTGGAACGGGCGTCTATCATGCGGATCTTCTCGGACAGAATCGACCGCTCTTGTAATGTGCACCGCTGCGTGATCCAGACTGATGCGTATGCTTGCATCACCTACACTCGAGTGGTGGTGTAATTGACATTGGAGCTCCACCGCAGGTCTACTGTGTGATGAAGATGTAATGGAGAGGGTCTGCTCAAGTTTCCCGCAGCCATGGGTCTGTCAAGCTCGCGGTTCTATCCATAGCCTCTGCGAAATGCCGCATTGACCCTCAGGGTCTGGAATACTTTTTCTTCTTAACTATATGATGTAAGCACTACGATGTGCTGTCAGCTCCGACACGGAGTTTTCACATCGTCTGCTTGCGTGCAAGGTCTGACCGTACCGTTGCTGGTTGACACGCCTTCAGTCTCCGCCAATCATCTCGTCGTGAAGCAATTGGCACGCCCAGAGGTACCGAGTCGTTCGTATTGCGTCAGTGCCAGCATGCTCTGTCGTTGTATTCTCGACGCAACCAGCAAGGCAGCAGGTTCCATGATCACAGCTGTTCCTCCACACAGAATTTCCGTGGCAGATGCAATGTTTCAGTCAAGTCGAATGGCTAGATTTAGGGAACGTGGGCAGTAACCCCGCGCAGCTGCAACATAGAGTAGGAATGCTCTGTCGAGTCTGTTTTGGTTTCTAGGCCTGAGTCGTGAATGCCGCTCATACCGGACCGCCTCGCATCATTCGCCCTAATCACGAAACATGACATTCCATCCCGCCTCCCCCGTCTACAAAGCTATGCTTGGTTTTTTTCTCTCCGCTGTTAAATTTGGCAAATACGCCTCTCGTTCTCTTCAATTCCCGATATGGGATTAGAGAGAATCAAAATCAAGAAATCGTTGTACACCTGGGTTCCTTTGTGCTGTATACAACAACAGGCGGCTTTCACGCCCTGCGGGCGAGGATCTGACCCGACCCGGCCCGCAACAGCCTTTCCCGTAACTTAGTCTGAAAACGTCAATATTCCAACCGATCATGCCAGTAAGTTAGTTGAAACCTTATACCAACGGTATGTTACATCGTTACATTACATGCTGTCTTACAACGTAATACAATACAGTACAGTACGACTTGGCAATACAAAGTACCCCGACTCCAGAACAAATGGTTATGATTAATTTCTAGTTCCCACCAAAGAAGTAGTTTAGTGCAATCTCAAAGCTCTCTATGGTGTGGATGCCGTCGTCCCCTGGGCTTGCCATGAGTCGCCCGGTGCAATATCTCGTATTTGTCAGGCTGGTAACGTGCCGCATGCGTTTCGCTAAACTGCGCCTCTGCAGTAAGCACGGTGACCTCCAGACCAGGAAAGTCACTCAGCTCAATCACTTGTCCGCCATTCTGTCATGGTAATTATATCGTGTTAGTCAAGTAAAGAGACGTAAAGGGTGAGAAGGAAAAAGGAAGCATCCGCTACATACCGTCGTCACCGTCCAGATCAGCGCCCCCTCGAGGAAATGCTGCATGTAATCCGGCCGCAAGCCCGGCTCGTCGTCAGGGGTGTAGTTCACCGCGCGAATAACCCCGCTGTAGCGACGCACTGCTTCGTGCAGGTGCAGTGTGATCGGCACCTGGGCTTTGGAGAGCACCCCTTCCTTCTTTTGAGTCTGGCAGTTTCCACAATCGTAGTCTAGCGGGGTACTGAAGTTGTAGACCTCACCGACGGGTAGGTGGGTTTTCTCGTCAACCAGGAGGGCGAAGCTAATTTTGTATGGGTATCCGTCCAATGCGTTGCTGGGACAAGTAGCATTAGCCATCTGGGGAATCAAGGGTCCAGCCCTGAAAGGACAGCAACTCACCGATCATAGATGAGGTTGATGATGTAGTCCTGGAATTTCTCATGACTGATCCCGGGTAGCGAATGTTTGCCTTGCGCAGGCCGCAGTTGCTTTACGGCCGCGCCGTATTTGGCTTGGATGGCCTGGATGAGATCCTCCCGCTTGGGGTTGCCCACCAGCTCCGGATAACTGTAGCCATACTGTTCCCACGGCCTGGCTAGCTCGGAGTTCCAAGGAGTTCTCTTGTGATCCGTGGAAAAGGGTTCCAGGTTTTTTGACAACAACCCATCAGCTTCATGCAGCCACAGCCATTTATCGGGATTGAGGTACTGCCAGATCGCTAGGAGGCGATCCACGTTGCTGGAAGAAGATCAGACAACTTGATCCTGGCTCCAGAATGAAAGGAGGAGAATCATACCAGTGATGCATCCAGAAGACCGGATCAAATGAGGACACCGGGACATTCGCCATGTGCCCTTGGGTGGGTACACCAGCGTCATCCCGCTGCGATCCTCCCGACCACTCGTGGATGTTGTTATGCACCATCTCCAGGGACAAATGCTCCGTTGGCAACATGTTCTTGACGTGTTCGACGGGATCCGTCTGGGAATATCTGGTCGAAGCAAATGGCTCGTACTCTTGAAAATATGAGTCACTTAGTAAACGCGAGACCACCGCCTGTATCGTCGTAGTGCTGGGATCCTCGCCCATCCACTTGTGCTTGACGATCGCCTCCCCAACCCTCTCGTTGAGGTCATAGCCTGGCACCCATTGCTGTTTGTTGGTGCTATCCGCATAGCGGCTGGTGCCGGCTGCTTCGCCAAACTATACGACGACGCATTAGCAGAGTGTTGGATGTCTTGGGTATGTATGAACTCAATAGAAAGGAATTCCAATGCTCACCTTGACTGGAATATCCCCGAGCTTAGTTCCCTCAAATTTGATCGCATACTTTCCCATCACCGGATGTCCCATGGGGGTGGGCACCAGTTTGTTCTGCGAATTCCTTACCCGGTTCACGAATTTGAACATCGGATTATGACCGAATTTCGGATCAGGCACGGTGCTCGATCCCAGCTCCAGAATCTCAAAAGTCTTGTCAGACAAGATTTTAGGGAGGCCGTATTCGTTGGTGTCGGGTTGTTTGATCGCCCAGTCCCAGTAAGGGAGACGCCAGCGGTTCGCAGCCTTGGTCCACTGCTCCTTGGCAGCGGCATCTGTGATTCCTGGGATCACTTCTTTAATCATGATATGGTGCAAACATTGCTGATTTAGGGTGATTCAAATCATCAGTGACACTTTGCGTTGATCGTTGCCGGGTAAACTCAGCAAATACCTCATAGAGCAGCATGTACGGACGATGCCAGGTGGGAAACAAATAATCATTGTGATGGCAGTATCCGATGGTCCCCTTAAAGTCTTGCTCAGGATCCGGAGCATGGTCCCAGGCCTGGCTGGGCGCACCATGAATTCCTAAATGTCCAGTTCATTAACCCGGGTGTTACTCTGCCCTGAATGACGGGAGGAATTACCGGCAAGTCGAAAATAGGAGAGCTGATCATTCACGGGGTCTCTCTTCTGGAGCTTGTCCAGCGCCCGGAGGAAGAGGGAAACTTGTACCTTACTCTCCACATTGGTGGAGCTGGACCAAGCAGCCAAGTCCTGCCTTGGCTGGACATTGCTTTTGTCGGATATTCCCTTGATGGGGAAGCTCGGCAGTTTATTGGTCATAGTGGTCTTCACTGAGTGTGATGATTTGTCAAGAAAGAAATAAGAAAGAAATGTAGTAGTCAATGGGTAGATTCAGTTCCTACTCTGCCTTGTGTGCTTGCATCGAAATGCTGCACGTTATATACCGCCTATCTTCCATTTTGGTTGACTCGGCGTCATTCAAAGATCGCGTCGAGTTTGGTTGAGTCTATGAATAATTAGCATAAGCTGAACAAGATGTCAGAATGATCAGATGAGTCGTGTTTGTCCAATTACTCGTCGTAGTTTGCAATCGTGAAGATGACAGGTGTCTGTCAAGCGGAGTGCCTACTGCAACCTCGACAACATCGGGGCTGAAAGCGGTAACCCTTACTCGACCGTGGTTGCTGACTCCTCGGTAGAATCAATACAGGTTCGATGACCGACGTTGAAGACTGGTTCACTTCAGCGCACCGCATTCAGAGATTCCCCTTCACTCTGGGCCCTGACTGAAGGGTCGAAAAAAGCGGGGGAGGGACAGCCCCCGAAGAGCTTCTCTCCCTTGCATACCATTCAAGGGGGCCTTGCGTGTTGATCTGCTTTTCACTCCGTCCACCATCTGGTGCAAATCACATTTGACTTGATCGTGTTCAGTAAACCTTTCCCAAAATCCTTCGTTCAGGGCATGGTTCTCTATACCCCTTAAATCTACCCACGGTTGCCCTCGAACAACGACGATGGAGGGAGACGCGACAGCGCCGATGGGGATCTTCCCAGCGCTGGACTCGGTTTGTGCGCCTCGTGACGATGAAGCGACGACCTGGCATGAGGTCCCTGTGGACTTGCCAAAAACCACAATGAGCCGAGTGTCGACCATGGAGAGAGAGGCGATCCAAATAGAAACAATTCTACGAAGCGCCTGGCCCATCGTCCTCCAGCACTTTGTCGATTCCGACACGGTGTGCTTTGCCCTTGGGCAAGGGGAGGATTGCGAGATGCATACCTACCAGACCACGATATCCAAGGATGAGACTGTCAGTGACTTCACGCGACGAATGGCCAGGGAGACACCATTACCTTCCGGTACTGACCGCAAGTTGAACACCTGCGTATGGCTGGGTGCGACGGCTGCGACGTGCCTGAGCTTGCAGAGAAATGGCTCTTTCCAGCTCCTTCTAGTGGTAAAAGAAGCCGCCAGTTCAGTAGCCTCTTCACAGGTGTTGTTGTTTTCTCAGAGCTCGCTGTTGTCCGAAGGCCAAGCTTGGCATCTCGCCTCTACTGTTAGTCAAGCCATCTCGGATATACTTGCACACCCCGACCGGAGAGTAGACGACTTGAACCTGCTTAGTGCGGAAAATGAGTCGGCCATTGTGCAGTGGAACAACAATCGGAATTGGCCATCACTGCCAAGATTGAAGCCCATCCTGGACATCATTCATGAGCGGGCTGCGGAACACCCCGACAAAATCGCCATCTGCGCGTGGGATGGGAATTTGACGTATAGAGAGCTGGTGCAGCAGGCTGCTCGAATGGCTAGCTACCTGCGTCAGGTCGCCGGACTTCGCCCGAGAGATTTGATTCCGCTTTTCACAGAGAAGGGCATGTGGACGACTGTCGCCCAGCTTGCGATTTGGATGGTTGGGGCTGCATTCGTGCCTCTCGAGTCCTCGCATCCAGATGACCGCCTGCGGTCGATTCTGGGCATTATCAAGACCAGATTCATTCTCTCGTCCGAAGCCCTTTCCGAACGGGCTTCTACTCTGATCAAGAAAGTGGTCACTATACCCAGCACACTGACCGGGGACTCCGTCACAGTGGACTCCGGTCACCCCGACACCGATCCTGAAGCACCGGCATATATTCTCTTCACGTCCGGCACAACGGGGTTGCCCAAGGGCGTGGTGATGGAGCAACAGGCCCTAATGTACCTTTCTCGGCAGGCTTCATCGTGGGACATCCGTTCCAACTCACGGGTCCTGCAATTTGCCGCCTACAGCTTCAATCTTTCTGTGGTTGAAACCTACTACACTCTGAGTACTGGCGCGACCCTTTGCGTGATCTCGGAGTTCGACCGGACGAACAACCTGCCCGAAGCAATGCAGAAGATGCAGGTGAGCTGGGCCGCGTTAACGCCGTCGCTTCTGAGCCGCATGGATGCCAGTGCCCCGCCCTCGAGCCTAAGGTCTCTGGTTCTGGGTGGTGAAAGCATGAGTGATCAGGATTTCCAGCGCTGGACGGCCACAAGTCAGGTCCAGCTGATTCAGGCCTATGGGATGAGTGAACATGCCGGCCTCCCGTGTCCCAGTCCTCTCTCTATGATCCCACGATGCGACCTTAAAGCCTTTCCCCCATCGCTAATTGTACGCCAGTGGCTGGTCAACCCTACAAACCACCAAAAACTGGCCTCCATTGGGGCAGTGGCCGAACTACTTCTTGAAGGGCCCAGCTTGGCGCGGGGGTATCTGGATAACGCTGATGCAACCGCCTCGGCGTTCATCGAGGCTCCAAAGTGGCGTCACCACCTGCAAGCAAAGCTCGACGGGACCACTCCTGTACGCATGTATAAAACAGGCGATTTGTTCCGCTACAAGGCAGACGGTAGCATTCAGTATGTCGGTCGGAAAGGAACAATGGTCAAGATACGCGGCCAACGACTGGACCTCGGCGAGATCGAGGCGCATGCGCGGACGGTCTGTCGCGATGGGGTCCAAACTATCGCCGAGTCAGCCATTCCTGCCAATGGCAAGGATATTCCAATCGTGGCGCTATTCCTCCACTCGTCGGATTATAAACCGAAGAGAGAAGCGGCGGATAGCGCAGGCGCCCCCCTGTTGCTCGCGACTGCGAGCCCGGACTTCTTCTCGGACGTCAAACGTATCCGAGCACGCCTGGAATCCCTTCTTCCCAGCTACATGCTTCCTAGTGTCTATCTACCGTTGGCCCGGGTACCCTCCACTTTGACGGGCAAAGTCGCGAGACGGAGTTTGTGTGAGGCGGTGCAGCAGCATTCTCGCGAAGCACTAGAAGCTTACCAAGGGGAGGGGGCCAGATTGATCATGCCGGTCTCTGAAACAGAGAGGAAGCTTCATTCGTTATTCGGAGAGGCTCTAAGCCTGGACCCGACGAATTTCGGGGTCGAGCATGATTTCCTGAGACTGGGAGGAGACTCTTTAGCGGCTATGCGAGTGGTGAACCTCTCCAGACCGTACCAGTACGCCCTCACAGTCGCAGATATCTTGCAGCAGAGAACAATCGCAAATTTGTCTCAGCTTCTAGCAAGGCGCCAGTCAGATGACTCTGGCAGCGAGAAGGAGCCCAGTCCGGACCCCCACGTCGAAGTCATCCAGCCTTTGCTCGCAAAGATCAAACTGCATAGTGCAGATGTGGAAGACGTGTGTTGGTGCTCCCCTGTCCAGGAAGGCATGTTGTACAGTCATGCTCGCTTTGCCAAGATGTACCACACGCGTGCGATCTGGGAAGTAGCTGCAACACAACCACACCATCCTGTCGATATAGGACGCTTGAAACGCACCTGGTCCAGGCTATCTGCCCAGCACCCAACGCTCCGGACTGTCCTTTTTGAGGTTGCCTCACAGGGAAAGCTGGCCTTGCAGGTGGTTCTCAAGCCGACCGTGCTGGGCGTGGGAGTCGCAGATGATGTAGTCATGCTCTCTTCGCCAAGTTCACTGCCAGATGAACCGCCTGTGCCACCGCGCGGAGGGATGGATTGGATCCCAAAGTTCCAGGTCTATCAGACCCCCAACGACGACACAATCTACTGTGTTCTCGACATCCACCATACGCTGATGGATGCGTCCTCCATAGCAAATCTTGGACGAGCGTTTACCCGATTGTACAACAACGATGGAGCGAAAGAGCGTGCTTTAGTGGAGCCTGCAGCCTCGTACACGAGATTCGCCCGCTATCTCTCCCGCCACTTGAGAGAGTCCGCGCTTGCATACTGGAAGTCCTACCTACAAGGGGTCCCACCCTGTATCTTCCCCCGGCTTCGACCCGAAGGTGCCGAAGAGCCAGTCGGCGGACGAAGGGCGTCGGTATGTCTTGCGGCGATTCAGCATAAATATCAGCAATTTTGCCACGAAACCGGCCTGACCGTGGCGAGTTTATTCAAGCTGGCATGGGCGCTCGTGTTGCGCAGCTTCACGCAATCCAACGACGTGGCCTTCACCTACCTGACCATTGGGCGCGACGTGCCGCTGGACGGGGTGGAGGAGGCGGTTGGCCCCTATCTCAACACCCTTATCTGCCGTGTGCAATTTGACCAGCAGACTTCCTTGCAGCAGACGGCGCAAGATATGCAAGCTGAGTTTATTCGGGGACTCTCCTATCAGCAGGTCAATCTGCCTGCTCTGTTTGATGCGTTGAACCTTGTCGGGGACTGTGGCTTCAACACGGCCATCAACTTCTTGCCAAACTTCGACCAGGAGGAAGACACAGAGCACAAAGGCTCTGATTCCATTAGATTGAAACTACATGGCATCAAGGGCCCAAGTGAGGTAAGCTACGTCCCTTTTTTGCCTCAATGGCTAGTACTTGCTGACTGGGGGGGGGCGCGCAGCATGACATGATTGTTCTCGTCTCTTCAGCCCAGCCCCTCCTCGAATGCTTCCTCGGATATTGGGCACGCTATATGACCGAAGAGCAAGCTGCCAGTGTGGCCGCTGCGCTGAGTGTGACGGTGACAAGCATTGTCCAGACGCCTAGCCTGACTATCGGTGGTGTTGAGCTCTTCAGCGATCGCTTTGCGCCGGAGGTCGAACGCTGGAATCAGTGTACTACCTTGGGCGAGCCCGATCGTCTTTACGAAGCGATGCAACAGCAATGTCAGCTCCACGCTGACAAACTGGCGGTGGATGCCTGGAACGGCTCCCTCACTTTTGGTGAGCTGGACTGCTTCTCGTCCCGCCTTGCCGCGCGACTGAAGGCAAACGGCATAGGACCGGGTGACTTTGTACCGTGCTGTTTTGATCGGGGAAAATGGACGCCGGTGGCCATGCTGGCTATCATCAAGACTGGGGCCGCATTTTGCCTGCTGAGTCGAGAGCACTTAACATATCTGGCGGAAGTGTACCAGACATTAAAGGCCCAGGTCGCGTTAACGAGCCGTGACGATGCTAATATAGCCTTTCAATCGGCTGACGTGAAAGCCTTGACTATCGGAGAATTTGAAGATGAACCCCCGATAGCAGCTGCCCCGACGTTGTCGGCTGTGACTAACCTCTCATGCGCCATCTTCACCCCTTCCGGCTCGACGAGCAAGAGCTTCAATATAACCAGCAAAGACCTTCGCACTCTCTGTCCTACCATGGTAGAGTCCTCATCTGGCTTGGGCCTGCACCCGCACGATCGAGCAATACACTTGGCTTCCGCTGCGGAGGATACCAGCGTGATGGAAGTGCTGGGCTCTCTGGCCGTTGGTGCTTGTCTCTGTATCCCACGCGAACGAGACATTAGGGTCGAGCAGCTCTCGCACATTTTCGCCACTTTTGAGCCGACGTGGGCTATCCTGACACCCACCATTGCTCGTCTACTCCTGCCTCGCGGCGCTCCATCGCTCAATACCATACTGCTTGCCGGCGAGGCCATTCGCCCGTCCGATCATGACACGTGGGGGGCGCAAAACACAACTCTCATGCATCTCTACCGCCCGGCTGCAGGCGCAGGTACCCTTCTGGGCATATCCAAGGTGATTGAACGCTCCGACCCCAATCTCCTCGGACATGCGCCAGGGTCGCCGATCAGGGCCTGGATTGTGGAGCCTCACAACGCCAACAACCTAGCACCGCTCAACGCAGTTGGGGAGCTGGTATTCAGCATCCCTCAACATGATGATGGTGCATTCGAAGCATTGGCCACCCGGCCACCCTGGCTGCCTCGATTCCCGGCCAGCAGCAACCAGACCCATGTATTCCGTTCGGGCCATTTGGCCGAATATACCAGCACCGGCAGTATCCGGCTCCTTGGCCTCAACGAGAACCCGATCCCCAAAGTCCTCGGTCGCCGCGTGAATCACGCGGAGACGGAAGCCCACGTCCTCGCCGCGTTACCACCCGGTACCGCACGGATGGTCAGCGTCGAAACTATCAGGCAGGACAATGGGGAGGTTGTGCTCGCCGCCTTCATCTTCGCCACGGGGAGCACAGTGAGTTCCAGCACGTTGGCTGACCCTACCGACTTGCTATACGACGACGAGGACGGCACCGTCGGCTCATCTTCAGACTTCATCACCGCAGCCCGTACCCTCCAACAGACCCTCCCCCGCTGGAAGATCCCCACGCTCTTCCTCCCGCTCCAACGCATCCCCTTAACCGGCCGCTGCGGCGCCATCGACCGCGCATGCCTCCGGCAGCTCATGGCTGCCCTGCCACTGGGCAAGTTACAGCAAAGTCAATCTCTGGCCCCAGCTACTGAACTCCAGCACCAACTCCAACAAGCGTTTGCCCAGGTCCTCGGCATTCCTGTGGGCCGCGTGGGCCAAGGCTCGGACTTCTTTGGGCTAGGAGGCACCTCTGTTAAGGCGATGGAGTTGGTGGCGGCGGTACGAAAGGCGTCGGGGATTCAATTGCGTGTCGCGGATGTGTTTGCAGGCCCCGTCCTGCGAGATTTAGCGGCGCGGGTCGGGGGGCTTGAGAATTGAGAATTGAGGGGCTGGTTGGACTTTTCTTTTGTGTTTGATTTTGATCTCTGAGGCACTTTCTGGGGGGTGTTTTCGTGGGCAGGTTGCTTGCTTTCTTGGAGGTGGGACGAGAAATTGATGAGAAATCGATTACAGGAGTTGTGGATGGCTATGGTGAATTGGACCAAGTCAGGTGACTGGGGCATATATCTCAGTATGCCTGACTGGCTTGTTCTCGTCAGATCATTGTCATAAGCGTGCTTACTGTGAATGCTCGAAGGGATAAGTAAGTAATTTTCATTTAATCAAATGATTTCACGCTATCCGCATAATACATATAAGTACACTGGCTTGCTAGTCATAGACTACCGTGCCCGAAGAAGACCCTCTCTCAACTCCGCCCGCGCTTGCTCCAAGAGCTCAGGATTCGTGATCATGTCCCACCCAAGCAAAGCCAGGGCCTTGCCCACCCGGATAGCCTCCTGGTGGGCGATGTCGGTGCCCGCCGCTTCCGTGTACGAGGGATGGTGCGGGACGCACCCGGGGGGCGCTTTGATGGAGAAGAAGCTGTGCAGCGTGGGCAAAACATAGCTGACATTTCCTGTGATGAAAGACATACGAGTCAGCATAACTGTATCGCCCCTTATGAGCCTGCCACAGCATCCTCTAGCAGGAGACAGAATGTGAGACTTTTAACGTAGGGAAAGCGTACCGGCATCCGTCGACCCTGTCAGAACCTCATCCGCTTTCACCACCACCTCCCGCCCATAGCGCTTCATATGCGCCTGGTACCGCCGACACAGCGTCTCATTCAGCAGCACACCTGTGTACGCCTCCCCATATTCCTCTTCGACGGCCACCGCCTCACACCCCGCCGCCAGGGCTCCGGCCTCCACACACCGCCGGACCTTGCTCACCAGCGCGCGCAGGCCCGCCAGTGACGGACTCCGCACCTGCCAGCACGCTTTGGTTGCTGCGGGAATCACATTCGCGACTTTGGGCGTCTCCAGGATCGCGCAGTGGATCCGCTCCTCCGGCCGCAGCTGCTGTCGCAGCAGGCTCACGTTGTTGTAGGCGCTGACCAACGCGTCGAGCGCGTTGCGCCCCTCCCACGGCGTGGCGCCCGCGTGCGTCTCCGCCCCGCGGAACTCGATGGTGAGTTGTTGTCGCGCTGTCATGGGCATTCCTGCTACTCCGTCGGAGGGCAGGGAGGTGGGGCCTCCGTGTCTGTTTCGTAGGGTTAGTGTCTGTCGCTCCACATGATTCCAAGGAAAACCCCTCCCCAATGAAGAAAGAAACGGAAAAAAGGAAGAGAGAACGAGGCCTGGGAGAGGAACGGGGATAAGGAATACACACCCCATCAACGAAACCGTGACCCTGTCATACGCCCCCGCCCGGAGAAGCTTTACCTTCCCTCCCCCGTTCTCCTCGGCGGGTGTGCCGAGTAACTGCGCCCGGCCTCGGATGTTTCGGTGACGCAGCAGGGAAGAAAGCGCCAGGAAGGCGGCTACGCTGCTCGTCGCGATGAGGTTGTGGCCGCACGCGTGGCCGATTCCGGGGAGGGCGTCGTACTCTGCGTTGAAATTGATTGTGGTCGGTGGCTCGTCATGACTAGCACCATCTTGGGTCGAGGCTGTTTCCGATACCGCTTCAAACGCCGTGGCCAGCCCGTAGGCCTGCCGGGTGACCACAAATGGGTGTGGCTGGGTTTCGAGAAAGGTGCAGAGAATGTCATGGGCGTGGTGCTCGGTGAATGCGGCTTCGGGGTGAGACCAGATCTGTTCCTTGGATGTCAGTGCCGTTTACTGAGGGGGTGGGCAAGGAGACAACGAAGGAGTTGGTTGACTTGCCTGGTGGTTTAGATCGCGGAGTTGCTGGGAGACGCTGTCGAGCGTGGCATCGACAATCTGGGCTGCTTCTGTTATTGACAGTGCGGGAGATGTGGACCCCATGGTTGGTGGCTTGGTTAGCTTGGTCAATCGAAGAGTTGGGACACTGGCCTCGAGGAAGGGTTGGGCGTATCTGATTGATAAAAGAATTTCTGGATGTTCTTGGCCGAGATGGGCGGGGATGTGCTCCGAATGCAAACATTCCGTTTCCCAGCGTCTCATTCCGCCCGACGCAGCGTTACAGAGGTCGATGTGGGGCTCATAGTACGGCTATCACGAGACTGTGAGATTGTTACTTCGTGAAAAAGCAAACATCAACCGGAAATCTGAACATAATGGGTCAACTCCACTTCTGATGGCCGTGCAAGAAGAAAGGATCAAAGTGATAAACCTTTTGCTCGAAAACTCGGACATTGACGTGAACTTGAGCAACAACAACAAGGAAACGCCACTGCACATAGCTGTATCCAAGGAGAACACGGAAGCTATAAGACGACTTCTGGGGGACAAAAGAGTGGACCCGAACATAAAGGACTGTCGCAATTGCACACCCCTTCTTCTGGCCGCGGCGACCGGAGTTGCGAAAGTCATGAAATTGTTCCTCGGAAGTGCCAAGGTGGATGTGAACTTGACCGGCGGCCTAAATAATAAGACTCCATTGAATCTAGCCGTGCGACAGTCTCAAGAGGATGCGACGGCATGCTTGCTGACGCATGATCAAGTGAACGTCAACTCACGGGACCTCCATAATCGAACGCCTCTCCACCTGGCTGCGCGACGTGGAGTATCATCGCTCGTGGAACTTCTCCTCCAGCACAAGGAAGTGAACGTGAATTTGACGGATGACAGCGGCAAGACACCGTTACACTCAGCAATCTTTCGGAATCACACAGCAATTGTGAAACTGCTCCTCGAGGACAGAAGAGTGATCGTGGATACTGAGACCTTGGAAGGAAGATAAGGATGATCATTGTCATCTCTGTATGTATTTTGGAGATGTGAGCAATACATGGGAAATGCTGGAACTTGTCTATCTTGGTTCCTCCCCAGATACGTCGGCGTGGATTAGTTTTGAAGCGCGCTAGTAGACTCTTGAGCATAGTGGAGATCTTTGTAGCAAATTAATAGATGCAAAAAATCGTTCTGATGATAGTGAATAAAGATCAGGGCTTAGAAAGAAATTGAACGAATAGGAGTAGGCTTGCGTGTAAGAAAATGTGGCAAGGCATTCCAACCCGAACGAGGTCGAACTTGACAAAAGCTTCATCACTAAGGCGAGGATAAGCCTTCGCTTACTAGCGTAAGGTGGGATTCCAAGTATCTGTCATTCGAAACAGGCCGATGCCTCCAGCTCCAATATCTTCCTCATTCATTGGACCTGACGATTCCTTATACTCCGTATCTGGCGTTTTGTGGGAGTCGTTTCATATATAGAACTGTAGCATATTTTCGAAGTCACCTCATAGGAGCTTGCGAGATGGCCGTGTCCCATAATGACACTGTACGATTACATAGCAACCCAGATACGCTGGGATGTTCAACGACAGCGAAGCCAAATAATCAGGCAGCGTTTTGGGAACGAAGAAATCTCCCAAGCTTCCCCTTCAAGTCCGGCCCAGACTGCCTTGAGGATGGAAGATTGTGGAGCAAGACCGGTGGGGGCTCAAGTATGGGGGAATCACGCGCTCCACGGGCAGCTGGAGGATTCGGGACCTTTTTCGCTCCTCCATCCTTGCACCATCTGTGCTCTGTTTTTGCTCTCCAGCCACGATATTTTTGTTGATGACAGTATCAAGCGTGCGATAATATTCGGCCATCCTAATTTTACCCATCATAACATTAGGTCATGACACGAACATCGTTGGCCATGATCCCGAGCGCGGCGAGCAACAGAGGCAGCAGGGATTAAGTCCACTTGTCTTGCAAGTTGCGGTCGAACCCCATTCGTTTGACTCGTCGGACGGAACGGATAAACCTGCAGCCGAAATTCAATGGGTCGTAATAGGCCTTGCATCTGCCGGGGGTGCCAGTTGACGGTCCTCTTGGGTGAGCAGGGTGA
Organism: Aspergillus incahuasiensis; assembly: GCA_003719405.1. Taxonomy (NCBI): domain Eukaryota; kingdom Fungi; phylum Ascomycota; class Eurotiomycetes; order Eurotiales; family Aspergillaceae; genus Aspergillus; species Aspergillus incahuasiensis. The sequence goes on along the minus strand of RHLP01000177.1, from coordinate 9,217 downwards.
TCCGTGGGTTCCAAGTTGAACCATCTGCGAGTGAAACTCTTAAAGTTTTCTAGCCGGTTCCGCCACGTGACTTGGTGCTGTGGACATACAAAGCCTCAGCCCCGCCCAATGTTATCGCGCGGCAACTGTTGACGGCAATAATGCGATCTTCGTGATCTCTGAGTATGAAGAAAAAAAGCTTGCGGCTGAAGGGGAATTCATCAAGGGCAGGCAGCTTCTGTTGTTGGCTGGGGAGGTGACGGAGGCCTCCCGAACCCGGGACCAGGTTGAGTCCGAGCCAAATTCCCCTAAACTTCACCGATCATGTTCCGTAACATCTGAGTATTAAGGCTCTTTTAGGTCTGATTTAGGAATATGTAGCTGAGCTCAAGAAGATCCTATAAACATGAACCATATTGGCTTGAGGGAAACCTCTCAGAGCAGTTTACTACCTAAGAGATATTTCCTTTCTGCTTATCCAGGACATGTAGATTATCTTGTGTACTATAATATAAGAAGGTATTTATAATAATACGTCCATGATTAGGCTATTATATGAATAAGACCAACTTGGAAAGCATGACTCAGAAGGGCTGTCTTAAGAGGGCAACCTTCTTGTGAGGATCTTCTTGTGAGTAAATTAGTTATGTAAGGGCCTATATGAAAGTAAAAGGTCTATAAGAGGGAATACATCATGTGAACCTCCTTATAAAGAGGTATACCTTCCGGAAAGGTTGTCTTATACCCTATTCAATCATAAGACAACCGCATATGCCCACTTTGACCTTTAGTACTGCGGCTCCCAGATCGTGGTACGAAGGGTCTGTCTATTTGGAAGGAGTCTTGGTGACCGCATCTGTCCAGGCTCTTGTACCCGCGCGCACCCCAAACGGATCAATGAAACCCCAATTTTCACCGCAGAAAGAACGGCTGCGGGCCATTGCGGCGCTAAGCTTTTGTTAGCCCGCCCCCGCAGCCCCCGCTGCCATCTCATAATCCCTGCCCATCCAACCCAAGCAAACTCCTAATTGCATCATCCCTGCCAAGCATTGTAAACAGAGTCACATTGGCCCGTTATATCCATCACTGAGGAAGTGGACCATCACTGCAGGATCTGGGCCGTAGCCATCTGGAGGTCTTGGTTTGGACTGTTGCGGAAGGTTGGTGTTAACCTGCAGGGTCTCTGGCTCGTGGAAGATTCGAGTAGGTTCTTTGCTATAGCACTAATCACATGATAGAGCTAGCTAGAAACCTTTTGTGCGGCATAAATAAATCTTATCTAATAATGTTGTAAATCACCACTTAATTCTTTTGCTAGCGGGTGTTTGCCTACATTATTGCGACCTAATTTGTCTACTGACCACCCATTTATTGGAATCACTACAGAATGTCATCATCAGAGGCTTGTCCATCGTTTGCAACATTTTCGAGTAATTGTCTTATATGTGCTATTCGTACAAGTTCTGCTTAAGGGCCTAGGAGTAGTATTTGGCAGCATTTACTAAATTTACCCGTTCAACATGGTTGTTCAACATGGTCGGAAGCCGACTGTCAAGACAGTATTTAGGCCTAGGTTTAACTGCGGCCTACGTTCACTGCTGGCCTAACTATGGCCATAGTAAGCGTAGGCTAGTACCATTGCCATTCCTGAATAAAATGAGTTATGAACCAGTAACCAGTTAATTAACGATTGTCTCCGAAAATACCCTCCTTAAAAAAGCCCACCACTTCAGTGAGAGCCACGAGTAGTTTTCTCTAGCAGAGAACTTGAATATTCCCTCTTTGCCTATTTTTGCGTCCTCTAATTTAACCAAGTTGAATACACCGAACCATGCCAGCATAACCAGTCGACATCAAAACACTTGGCGCCATCTTCTTATTTGAAGATGATTAGTATTCTGAGCGATAGTTTGTATACGAAAGCTGCGGGACTTCGCAATAACAAACAATGTCCTCAGAACAGCATTATTATATTGGGGTTCAGGTCATATATAAACTCACCGGATCCGGCCATTTGCAGCCATATCTGCATTAAGAGTTTGTTACAATCTGACCTCGCTGAAATGCGTTCTAATTATAGATTGGGCACTTAACACACCTGGGGCTTGGGGTCAGAACCTTCGTGCCAGCATCGTTGATGTGTCAAACTACGCCAGATAGCACTAGACGAGAGTCGGTAGCGTCAATAAAATCATAACCATCCCATGTATTAGACTTACAGAACCTGCTGTCAGCCATAGGAGGGTGCCTTTCGCGGACTACGAATATTGATTAAGTTTCGGAGTCGGCAACCTGCTCGAATAGAATAAGGTTTTGGAAACACGATTCCTTAATGGAAAGGGCCAAGGCGGTCTGATGGAGGAGTGAGTTGCGGGAACCTTCAGCTTAGTGCTGTTTCGGGGGTTGGAGCCAGGCCGCGGGTTAAACGGAGGGAGAGCCAAAGTGGGCTTCGACAGGATTAAATGATTGTTGCCGGTAATTCAGAGATTCGACCCGGATGATCCGAGACAGCCTTTCAGTGTTCAAAGATGATCAGAGTAAGGATCAATAGGAGTAATCTGACTGATAGATTCAAAGAACCGACGATGCAGTATACGACGACACTTTTGGGGGTTTAGTGAAATCTTTGTGCCAAAGACATTATGCGGATGGGAGCCGAAGAAGGTACTAGACTCTTTGCTTGACCGGAAGATTAAGACTAATATTCATAGACATTGCCAACCTCGCGAGCTTGCTGTGCGGGCTCTCGCTGGCACTTGTTATAGCTGGAGCCTTCATGTGTTAAACTGTTAAAGAGTATTTGGAGCTTTACCGGACTTCCTGGTTTAAATTATAGTCTTTATCGGTACCCCATCGCCACTACCAGCAAGGCAATATGGTGCAAACATGGATAATTACATACAAAGAGATCCAGAAACATGACCCCACCGCCGCAAATCTCCTGCTTTTGCTTGCTTTCTTTGATAACCAGGATATCTGGTTTAAACTAATTTAAAGTGGCTTGGACTTCTCCAACTTACCATCATGGTTTGAGGTGGCAGTGTCAAGCAAGCTGGTCTTTAAGACAAAGGTAAAAGTGCTGGTTAAGTTCTTACTTATTAAGATAAAACAGGAGGAGAAAAGCTATACTCTGCATCCTGTGGTACAGGACTAGTACTGTCACATTACTGCTTCCAATAATGTTGCAAACCAGCTAAATAAGCTGGCGTTTATCTTAGTTGGATTTATGGTCCCAAGAAATAGCACCAGAGGGTATGCAGAAATCAAGCAGCGATTACTTCTGCATACAAATCACCTAATTCAGAGGGATGTGGGCAGTTTGCTATTTGATCAGCCCGAAGATGGAGTTGACATTTTCAGGGCTTTTCATGGTTTAGGGAATCTGTACTCTCATCAGGGCAAGCTGTAAGAGGCAGAGGAGATGTATTAGCAAGTTCTAGCAGGCAAGGAGAAGGTACTGGGACCTAACTATATATCCACCCTTAATATAGTTAATAAACTTAGGAATCTCTACTCTAATTAGGGCAAGCTGCAAGAGGTAGAGGAGATATATTAGTAAGCCCTGGCAGGCAAGGAGAAGGTACTAGGTCCTAACTATATATCTACCCTTAATATAGTTAATAATCTTAGGGTTCTCTACTCTGGTCAGGGCAAGCTGCAAAAGGCAGAGGAGATATATTAGCAAGCCCTGGCAGGCTATATAAAGGTACTGGGTCCTAACTATATATCCACCCTTAATATAGTTAATAATCTTAGGCTTCTCTATAAGGATCAGGGCAAGCTGCAAGAGGCAGAGAAAATATATTAGTAAGCCCTGGCAGGCAAAAAGAAGGCACTAGGTCCTGACCATATATCTACTCTTAATATAATTAATAATCTTGGGCTTCTCTACTCTAATCAGGGCAAGCTGAAAGAGGCAGAGAAGCTGTATCAGCAAACCCTGGCAGGCTATAAGAAGGCACTCAGCCATGGTCATTCTATAACTTGTCTAGTCGCAAACAATCTGCTGTCCCTTCCCGCTGAGCAAGACACCTCCCGCCACATCCACAATTCCCACCCGGCAGGACAGGTAATAGGGCTGAACACCCTCAAGGCCCACTCGACACAACATCAACGTAAAAGAGATATCCTGTTAAGAATTTTGCACAAATAGCGGTGTCTGTATTCTTGTCGCAAATCAGGCCTACAACCTTTAGACCTATAACGAGATGTTGTAAAGCTCTGAATCTGAGGAATGCTAGGTTCATGAATTGGATCGTAAGTTCATCAAATTTGTACATCAAATTTCTCGCAATAAATCTTTTTCAGGTGGGAAAGTAGATATATTATTCCATTTGCACGTGGTTGTAAGATACATCATTGGCTTTGTATATATAATACGCGGCAGAGATATTTAGTATATTCTTAATATTTTATACTAAAGGAAACTTACAACAGCCCTGATTTCTAAATGCTGATGGCTCAATAAACTGTTTGTACTAATATCTTGGTAGTGGGTCAGAACACCAGCAGTCATGTGTTCGTCGGTGAAGGCGATTTCGAGAACGCCTGTACCTAACGCAATTCCAGTCTTTACTGCCACAAGCAGCATAGTTAACGAGAAACCCCCTTGGCCGGTTCCGACGCCCTGATTCCGTCGCTGCATTTTTACAATTCAATACACCATGTTTCCTAGAGCGGTGTTCTCGTGCTTTTCTAGGCGAGGAAAAGCTTCTGCTACAGGTAGTACACCAGCTATGGTAGTCCGCATCGTGCTGGCGAAGGCTTTTCTTGCTGGAGAAAGATCTAGCACAGTTATTGCAGTAGGAACTTCCGCGAGTGCGAGTAGGAATGCGGTAGGAGTTCAAACTTGGGAAGGAAGGAACAACAGGATTGTCAATTTGATTCTCGCTAAAGAAAACACTCATTAAGGCCACGATATTATTGATTAGGGGGAGGTGGCCCTACCATGGCAATTTCCCTGCCACGTTGCCTTTAGCTGATCTCTCCAGCTCAATGACCCTATCCATCAGCAGAGTAGAGAAATCATACCCAAATTGTGGGTAGTCTTTTCGGATCTCGTGAAAATGCTGTGATTTCTGAAGAGTGGAGACGTGCTGGAGGGCAAAGCGTGCCAGAACATTACAGAGTTCTGACCTAGGTGGAAACGCGGGCCCATACACGTCCTTGACAACACTGATAAATCCGACCTCGTTCCACTCACTCTCCATATTAAACTCCAATTTCTTCTGAGATACCACTTTTAATGTGTCAATCATATACTTGTCCGCGATAACATAGACTTGAATGTTAATGCGTGCACGTATCCAGTGAGATGGAAGACCTTCTGGAGAGGCATATTGATCCTTAGGAACAACTTCCGGCGATCCCACATCTTTGCTTTTATCTCTTTCTGATTGGTTATTTGGAGTATCTGCATAATCATCATAATCTGCACGATAAAGATAATCAAACATTTTAGAGGCAATAAAGGAATTATTGGAGATAGTAACAACACATAATCTAGCTTCCTTCTTGTAATCTTAGCACAGAATTAGTAATGTAAAAGAGGTAATATTTACCTGGAAATCATGCTTTATGGTCCTATCAAAGAATTTAGACTATGGACAAATAACACAGCAATGAAGCTGGAAGCTCAAAAACCCGCATTTAACTTTAATGTTTGAGAACTCGCCGGTTTCGCGAATGCTTCATAGATCATGGCATATATTAGCACAGTTTTTGACTTGGATTTGAGGAAATTATTAACCTTGACAGCAGACCCACGAGAGAGCTAAAATCAACCACCATGATTCACTAGGTTTCTGAGGTGATAGAGATTCTGAGTAGAAATGCGATGGAATACTGTTTTTCTCAGGGACCCCCTTGCTGCTGGGGACAGGAAGATAGAAAGGTGCGGTGATCTCGTCATCCAACACCTCACGAAGCCTCCCCCTTCATCTGACATTGCAATGGTTGCCGAAGAAATGAATAAAGGGATCGGGAATGTCCAAAGAATGTGGAATCGCCCCCCTACGTTATCTTTTCGTCCTTGGTGGCTATCCTGCAAGTGCAGGCGGCGTGACTGTTATTTCTTGCGCTTTGGCGTCTGCGCGGTTGCAGTATTTCTTTCTGGGCGGTTTTTAATCTTCGGTTCCGGTTTTTTTCGCGCTTCGGTGTCAATATGGTAGGCAGGTTTTTCAGGGGCGAGTAGGCCTGGCTTCGTTGGCTGTTTTCAAGGTGAATAAGATTATAAGCGGGCGGGAGATGGGAGAGATATCGCGCAGTTCGAAATGGCTTAAGCTTTATGGCTATCATGCTCATATGTGACTGGAAGGCAGCAGTGGAGGTAAAGTAAATAGAAGTGAAGTTGGGAGTACATGTCGCGTCAATGTCCTAGGATTTTGCCGCGACACCAATAGGCGGTCTAGTTAGTTCACTACTGTGCGCACCACCATGATTTGTCTGCTACTTAAATTACTCTGTACATCTCAACCTCATCTTTTTAACGAGATCATCGGGTCAGTTCGCTCGAAGCGAAGTTGCAGTCGTTGCGTACTTATTACGGCACGAAAGGAACCTTTGGTTTCAAGCCGAACCCCTCTCTCGACTTTGAGGAAGCGGACCCTCCACCCCACCACCGCCATGGTTTACATCATCAAGATCCACGTTGATGGTGGCTGCAGAGCCAACGGTCAGCCAGGCTCGATTGCGGGTGCAGCCGCTGCTTACAAGAACGAGTACGGTAAATACCATGGTGAGACAAAAGAAGCCTTACCTTCATCTCCCCGCCCGACGAACCAACGAGCCGAGATCACATCCGTTATCCTTGGTCTACAGAAGGCCCTGGAGAGATATGACCAACTAAATTCGAACCCTTGGTTAAATGTCACGATCTATTCCGACTCGAGATATGCAGTTAACTGTATGACGAAGTGGGTCTACAAGTGGAGCAACAACGGGTGGACGAATTCTGAAGGGAACGAGGTAGCAAATCAAGATCTCATTGTGAAAGCAGTGGAACTCGATGACCGGCTAAAGGAGAAAGGAGACGTGCGTTATGTTTGGATTCCGAGAGAGGAAAATCAATATGTTGATAAGCTGTGCAACGATCTTATGGATGACATGTGTGGTGATAGGCAAAGCTCCTCTTCTGACGACAGCTGGTAGACAATCTGGGAATCAGGTTTACAAGCGCTCCTAATTGACTTTGGAGCAGATTACATCTAAAGATAATCATATGTGCTGCCTTAATTATCCAAGGACATATTTATATTAAAGGACTCCAAATCTAAGCTTTTATACCACTTAATGCATACCATGTCCAATATAAATCCCTTTACCACAAGGTCTGCCCAGGCATAGCGAAGGCCATGCCTGAGCCAGTGTTATCTGCAGGGGCGATCCTGACTGTTAATAATATCAGGTGGGAAAACAAGGTGGTCTCTTGAGAGATTTGAAGCAATGGATGCCTTGTTGTCTAGATATCTAAGCCTCTTTGTTTTGAGAGAATGGCTTATTATAGAGTGTTAATCATCTTTCTTGCTAAGGGTTGTACTCCAGTATACCTGGATTGTGCCTTAAGTTCTCCCCAGATATTCCTCCAAAAATAACCTTATAACTTCTGCCCAAGGCTGCTTCTTATCTTATCTTAGCTTTAGCAGAAGGCTTCCCTCTTCTATAGACTATGGCATGCCCCTTCTTAAGTTTCCTTGGGCCTCCCTGTAAATAATTAAACTTTATTAAGTATTATTCTGGGGACTTGAGCAACTAGTTGCTTGTATATCTCTATCTTTATATACTATGGGTAAAAGATTAGATATGCAATGCTATAGGGCACCTTTAAAAAGCTATAAAAGAAATTATAACTAGTTATTAAGTAGTAATAATATAAAGTAAGAACAGATAGCAGTAAAGAAATTATCCTTAAATAGTAATATAGAGCAAGCTTAAGACGGCTTATAAGTTTGCCTATCTAATTATTACCTCTTCTACTTAGGGCTTCTAGACTCTCTGCAGACATGGTAATTCCTATAGGCATTCTTTATATAGAATATATTAAGGCTGGTGCCTTGTTAAGAGGGGCGCAACTGTTGACTATTATTAATAATAAGAGGGTGGTTACTTGTTTAAGTACTGCTATTTTAAACACTAGCCCTTTTGCTAGGATCTTGATAATGGCCAGGTGGGCTGTAAAGAACAGGTGGAGGGTTAGGATATGAGTAAATTATCCCAGAATTAATAAGGCTGTCTGCAACCTCTGGGACTAATAGCTGGAGGTTTACATCTTCCTCCCAAGACCTGTAGTCAGCAAGAATTGCTGGGTTAATAGGAGTGTCATCCTGTATAACTGGAAGCCTGAAGAACTCTTCCAGACTATTATCTAATCCAGATATACTTGGGGATGATAGATGAGCCTCCCCAGAATCTCCCAGGACTAGGGATGGCAGCTTGATTAGGATAATAGTATTATCTTAAAGATTATAGCAGGAAATTATATCTGCATCTCTAAAATAAGGTACTAGATTATTTAGGGTTTTATTATATTTTGGGGTCTCTAAATATATATGTGGTTCTAGTATAGTTATGTCCTGTGGTTGGGATTAGGAGCTTGATGGTAATGGACTTGGCTAAATACCTGTATTGGTAGATATACAAATTTTAACCAGTGGCCATGCAGGCAGGTTATACTTAAGAGGTGTTAAGGTGCTCCAAGGAGGATTCTAGGTTCTTATAGAGTATATATTAGATAATTTGTGTTATATAAATAGTCTCTGGTAAGGGGAAGCCCACAGCTTGAAGTTATTTATTTAAAATATAGGCATTATATTGTGGGAAATAAGAATCTTTTAGAGTATATTATGGCAGACAGGTAATTAGGAAGAGGGAGGAAAAAGGATTTAGGGTAAGAGCTGGAGAGGAGAGTCCAGGTGATGTTAGAGAAAAAGTCTGATATGTAACTTTTATAGTCCTGACCACTAACTTTATACTTTCTCTTTATCTCTTAGCTGTCTACTATTCTATGCTTCTTATTAGTAGAAGTACTAAGGTGCTTTTCCTGCCATTAGTATCTTAACTGGCTGTACTGACATTTCTATCCCCAGCTGTGAGCACCGCCTAATGGCTGGGACCTGGTATCCTCTGTAAATCATAACTAGATGCTCCAGCTTAAAACCTTGCTTATTAAATATACTAAAATAAAAGGGTGCAGTAATTTTGCTATAAGCTAGTAAGTAAAATAATAATATATAAATAAAGT
>RHLP01000176.1:0-44453 GCA_003719405.1 Aspergillus incahuasiensis | reverse complement strand
GGCTTCTTGCTGGGGGCTGGCGACTTGGAGCGGGAGCTAGAGCTGGGGCTTCCAGGAACCGTAGAGCTGGCTCGGAGATTCGGATTCTTGTGTGTCATCTCGGACTTGTCAACCTTGCGGAGACCTGACGTAACAGCGTCGCCTTGGTTCAGCTGAGCAAAAACGGCCGACATGTATGATGAAGAGCCCGAGTCCTGCTGTTCGGGGATCATAGGTGGAGGTGGAGGCGGAGGAGGGGGGGGAGGAGCGCCCCCAGGTATGTTCAAAGTCGGCACTGGAGGTGGTGGTGGGGGAGCTCCTGCACCCCCCGCGGCAGAACCAGGGCTGTTTTTGAGCTGTCGAAGAGCCTCCTGCGCATCGATTCCATCCTTATCATTCCATGTCAGACCTTTGGGGTAGTAGTTACGGAGGTAAGACGAAAGCGATTTGAAGATCTGATAGTACGCTTGCATGTAGTCATAATGCGTACGATCCCTACAAACGTGTTAGTAGCTGCGGTGCAACGTGTTTGCTAAGGCCAAACACATACTTTTCCTTGTACTCCTTCAACACCTTGTTGCCATAGTACTGAATCCCTCCGAGCATCTCGCCGACGAAATCGGCAGGCTTGGGGTCCACGAACCAGCCTATGGCAACAATACCTTCGGCAACAGCACTCAGGTGGTCAATGAGGGGCGAAGCCCTATTAGATTCCCGGATATTGTTGATAGTATCTGATGCCTTATGGAGTTCACTCATGAGCTCCGGTGGCTGGATTTCGGGCTTCTTCGCCTTGGCCGCAACGTAGAGGTAGGTGCGCTCTGCCTTGAAAGCTTCAAGGACGGCGTTGGTCTATAAAGGATATGAGCAGCGCATCCAATCGGCCGCCTTGGTCATCGATATCCTACCTGCTCTGCAACGAGTCCTCCGATCTTCTTTCCCAGCTCGACGAAGTTCCCAACATCCTTGCTGATCAATGTGTCGAAGTCTTCAATTTGAGGCGGAAGAGGAGCTGCGGCGGGAACCGCAGGCGCGGTTGGTATAGGTTGCTTAGAGGCTTGCGGCTCCAGGGCGGCAGAGTTGTCGGGGGCCTTCTGGGCGTCATGGTCGTCTATAGACATCGCCATATCCTCCAGGCGGGAGGTTGCGGCTTCGAGCCTGTATACGCATGTGTCATTAGCCGGGAAGATTGAAGGTCAGGATAAAGACCATCGCAATCAGAGGCGAAGTATAATTAAACTCGACGACAAAACGGACGCAAGGTCTTACCGCTTGATGAGGGTCGTCAGATTATGCATATGGCTGGTTGCCGCCATCTTGCCGGTTCTAGGGCAGCAAGGAGGCTGCGGGCCACGGGGCTTGAGGGTGAGATAGAATCAAGAACGGCCTTCAAGACCGGAAAGTACTTGGATTGAACAGAAATCCAAGCGCCCAGTTAGGTAGCAGATTCAGAGTACTGGAACGTCCGTGAAGAATGGCCAAGTTGTGAGAAGGTAAGAAGCAATCTTGTTGCTACGGTGTCGATGAACAACTGACGATAGGGTACTCCTGAGCTTCTTCTCCACTGTGGGTTTTACAGTACAATACCGCAAAGAATAACGGCTTGTACGCGCTCGGCCCAATTCCGATGACGTTCTAAGTATCAACGTGGTAACACCACATGCATGTCTACACTCTTCAGCGATAAGCCCGACCAAACCCCACCACAGAGCTTCAGCTACGGTGCTTTCTGACAATTAAACACTATTCGCTTCAATATGTGTGGAGGAAGTGGTGCTACAGAGGAATGCAAGACCTCCAATGTTGAGTTCTGTACTCTGGGCATGTTCATCCTTGGTATGCGGCACCCCAGCTGCTCGACAACGACGACGCCTTGCTTACTTATGCAATTACCTACCTCCCAGATGACATCGATTTTGAGGGCGCCCGACCAAGTGTAAAGAACGTTCTTGGTGGCGCTGCATCATTTGCGGTTATTGGCGCTCGTCTAGCAGCTGGGAAAGAATACTCAAAATGCGTCAGCTGGATTGTCGACGTTGGCTCCGACTTTCCACCAGAAGTTCTAGACGTGATCAAGGCATGGGATACAGACTGCGTGATTAGGAAAAATACCGGCAGACTGACCACCAGGGCATGGAACGGCTATGGTCCCAATGAGAAACGAGGTAAGCGTCCGGAAACCCCGCGAAGTGCTAGCGAAATAATAACAAAAGACAGCTTTCCAGTACTTGACTCCAAAGCTGCGACTGGAGCCACATATGCTGTCGGACTCTCAAGTACTCTCGAGAACATTTCACTTGGTCTGTTCCTCGACTCGTTGTATATCTATAGTGCAGGAGATCCTCCAACGTCGAGAGGGACTACTTTCTTCCGGCATCCCCAACGATAGGCCTATATTCGTCTGGGAGCCTGTACCAGATATGTGCACTCCAGAGGAGCAGCAAAAGTTCTTGGAAGCGTGTCGTGAAGTTGACATTGTGAGCCCTAACGACCTCGAGCTAGGCATGATGTTTGGGCAACCAGCTTGGGATGAGGAAAGCAACCTCGGCAAGGAAACTGTGAGCAAAATCCTCGCCTCAGGAATTGGGGCCCAAGGTGAAGGGTATTTGGTTATCCGGGCAGGAAAAGACGGTAGTTACACATATTCTAGGGGCCTTAGGCTCTGGCTGCCCGCATATCATCAGCCTGTTGCCTCGGGAAGTTCTCTGGTTGTTGATCCAACGGGAGCTGGGAATTCCTTTTTGGGCGCGCTAGCTCAGGGAATGGTAGGCAATGGTAGAGATCCAGCTAAGGCCGTCGATACGGTTCTTGCACAGTCTTCAGATTGGCGAAAAGCAGTTGCGGGTTGCGAGAAGTATTCCAACATCACAATCGCTTTAATCCTCGCCACTGTTGCTGCAAGTTTTGTTGTTGAACAAATAGGTGTGCCTCACCAGTCTACATCTTCTGAGGGAAAGGAACAATGGAACGGAACTGAATTCACGGAACGAGTCCGTCTGTACACGCAGAGATTGTATCGAACACTCGAAGAATCTCCTCAAAAGCACTTGCAGATCAACTGACCGATTGATAACGCCCTTCTATTTTCGTACAGGCCGCAGTATTATAGAACATAGACTTTGCCATACCATAGCTTCCCCTGCGGCTTTCTTTGTCTTTTTGGCCGTTTTTATGATTCGTTCTTGGCCGCCTGTTGCCTCTCGTGTTCGATAATCTGTTTGCTCCAGCTAGAGAGAGCAAGGCATGTCAGCGTTGGGGTTACCCACTAACTCGGCGCGCAATTGCGCAGAGGATGACTGACTATCGGCTGGGGAAGAACCTGCCTGGTTCAGGCATTCTGTCCCGGTGTTCGCGTTCCGCACTGATACTCCATACCGCAGCGACGATTCCAAGCATGGCCGCGCCGATGATAGCGGTATTGGCCTTCCAGTTCGCGGGCCGAGCGTACCAGCCTCCGGCGGGAGACCAGACTTCTTTGGGGTACCTAGAAGCACATCGGTAAGCCTTAAGCGGGGAGATTTGATAATGGTGGATATCAACGTACGGGATCTTTCCGCCTCCGCCCATTGTGACTAGGAGAAATTTCGTGGGTTCAAAAGAAGGGGGTGTCAATTATACTCGCTGGGGGGTTGATGATGCTCCTCATCCCGAAGGCCCGTCGTCGGGTTGAATCACGTGATTGTGTTATTCGATTCGGAATCCAGTCCCGTGACTGGTCCGCCGCAGCTTTTTCTCGTTGTCCAGTCCAAAAGTTTGTATAGCGATAGCACGAGAGCCCCCTTCCTAACAGCCTCGCCTGACGTGTCCGGGTGGTCGATTTCTACGTCTTTGTCCTCTCTTTTCTCAGTTGGATTTTTTACTGCCAGTCAATCGCCTTCATGAAGAGGCTGCAACTCCAACGATGGAGCAGCTCGGCCCTATCGTCGCGGGCCAGAACTGGTGGGCGATTGCAGGGACAACTCTGCTCGGGCAAGAGGTTCCAATCGACTGATGCGACGACTGTACCACGTGAAAATGAGCAATTGGCTGGAGAGCAGTCGTTCCCTTCCATCACCATGCGTCGCCCCGTCCGAACCTCGAAATACAAACTCCCTTCACCACCAGTCCAGGCCGCTCGCGAGTCTGCAAAACTCGCCGCCCTTCATGCACGACTCTACCTTCCCTCGCGATTACCGCTAGAAACACTCGCGCGGTGTCTAGTCGATGCCTCTGCAGACTCAAATCCTCAGTTCAATAACTCATCATTCTCCGTACTCGGTCATGACCTCCTGACCAACTACGCATCCGAACACCTCATTTGCAAATATCCTCGACTACCCCTATCGGTTATATTTGCGACACTGTACGCTTACGTTGGACCTAAAACCCTTGCTGCAATGGCCAGGGAATGGGGCGTGGAACACGCAGCCCTTCCCGGCGGCGAGGTAGACCCCGGCCTCCTTCAATACAAGAAACTCGAACCCGGGACCGATCTGAGTCAGATGTCTATCACTGGAACTACGAGGCCCAACGAAGACCAGAAACATTGGCGGAAATCAATCAACTCCAGCGTCGTCTACGACAACGAATTTGGGGATCCGGATCTTGCTGGTGTACCGCCTTCCGAAGTCCAGTCTCAAGAATCGTGGAAAGTCACGCCTGTATCTGCTGAACAAGCCAGCTCTGATTTTGTGCGGTCTATCATGGGCGCAATCTACCTCCACGCCGGCCGAGCAGCCGCCAAGCGGTTCTTTGAACAGCACATACTTTCCCGAAACCTCGACATCTCCAGTCTATTCAACTTCTCCGAGCCTACTCGTGATCTGGTTCGGCTCTGTGCGCGTGAAAATTACGAGTCTCCGGTCGCGAAGATCATCAGCGAAACCGGTCGCCGGAGCAGAACCCCTGTCTTCGTTGTCGGAATCTTCTCGGGTAAGGATAAATTGGGCGAGGGCGCAGGCGCCAGTCTACCTGAGGCGAGGGCGAGGGCCGCTGTAGCAGCTCTCAAGGGTTGGTATCTCTACAGCCCGCTGGAAGTGCGCGTACCTAGCTCTATGGAGGAGCAAGGCGCTGCTCCTTGGAAGCCAGTCTACGTCGATCTGGGTGAGGTAGTTTCATAGAAGGCAAGCGGTGGGAAGTCGCTGTTCTCTTCTAACGGTATATTGTCGACGGGCAGTTGGCAAAAGCTACCGGGTATATTATGTTTTATCAATGTTTAAAGATCGGATCTTGTACAGTATGGGCAATCTATTCTATTTTCTGGTGTTTTCTATGATTTTCTCTGTTTTCGTCTCCAGGTGAAGCTAGTCATTCTAGCGAGGCTTTTATCGCATGTGTTTCTATAGATCTAGTACATAGATGCGTCGAATCAAGGCTTGCTATTAACTGCTTTCGTTTCATACTATGATCTTCCTATTGTCTGGGTGAGGCGTGCATATTTACTCCTCGGATATTCAGGTATTCGACTCACAGGGACGAATTGGAGTAGGTTCAATCTAGTAATATGTATACTATATATAGGTACCAGTATGTTGTTCAAAGGCTAAGTATCAAATGGATTTACAATCTCGACTTCCCAGTTTCCATGGCCGCTGGAGTTATCTAACCAGCTACCATATTCATCCCATAACTCGTCAATCGCAGCTCCATACAAAGCTGTCCAGAAGCTGTCGTGTTTCTTACCTTCCGCGTCCATAGCCCCCTCTTTCGACTTACCTTCACCAACATATCCAACACGACAAAGCCGGTCGTTCAACAAGCCTATAGCCCCTCTCCCGACCCGGACATCCTCCAACCACGCCAGAAAGTATGCCGTATGTTGGTATCCCGAGTCCCATTTCTCCGGCCGCTCCTTGGCAGATGTTGGCCGGGTCCAATGCGGTGGGCTCAACCCCGCCTTGAGACGCACGAAGTCCGCAACGCCCTCGATCAGGCCGCCCGGCGCACAGGGCGTGGACTCATCGGGCTTGCCGTCAACCGTAGCTCGCGGCGCCGCATATTGGTAGCAGTGGACCAGCTCGTGGGTGAGCACGCCGACTAGCTCAGCGAGTGGATCGGCTTTGGTGCGGCAGTGCTGAATGTACGCGAGCGATATGTGGATTTCCTTGTGATCATTATCGAGATCCTTGCCGGTCGTGTATGCGACACCACCAATATTACGCAGGAGAACTGTGACCGAGCGGGTGGGCGGAATTGAAGGCTGGAATGTTGCTAGGTGCTTTCGTTTTCTGCCGCTTACCGCGGGGATTTCGGCCGCGGTGGCCGTCGCTGACGTCGGAGAGGTGTAAAGATTCTGGATTATGGCGGAGAGGGCGGTTTCGAGGGTAGATGCAAGATCGGGAATAGATGTAAGAAAGAACTTAGATGCAGGGTGGCGGAGGTCGTGGATTTGGAGCTGGAACTTGGGTGCGGGGAGCTTGTGCGAGGATGTAGTTGAGTCGGCGGCCCGAGACAGTTCGTTGGGGGAGTCGCGAGGACCAGTGATTATTGGAATCGCTGAAGGTGTAGCCATGGCTGTTTGTGGTAATTGAACTGAGTACTGTGAAGCTATAAGTAGTCTCAGTTCAATAATGGGATAGACAATGGTGAGTGGGGGATGCAGCAAGCCGGCGCAGCCCGTAGCGGGCGGATTACTTGGTACCCTACCTGGACTGCATCCCAGAAAGCATAGGTGTGCCTAAACAAAACAGCTGTTCCCTTTTACAGACTAAAACATGATTATCTACAGGATAGTTAGAGTAGCCTAGAGAACTACGCTTACAATTACGCTCATTGCGGTCCAGTATCGGATATTTAGCCTGGTAGTTCGGGCGCTTTTGGTTAGGGACCAAAATATATACACTTTATCTACCCCTCCGCGTGTAGGACTCAGGGGCACCTCACTGATCAGAAATTAGGTCAACAAATACGCAATAGTAGAGCAGCACCATAGTGCACAATTACAATAGGTAAAGCTGTCCGATATTCCTGAGGATACCTATACTATTCGCTCACAAAGTGATATTGTACCTGTCTAGTTCTAGTACACTACATACCACCCTGATGTAAATCATTAGGCCGAAGTGGACCCGCGCTGTGGCCAATGTGCATTGCGGGTAAACAACGTTAGCCCGAAAAAGTGTCGATGCGACAACATCAACTGTCAACAACCTCCTTCACGACTTCCATCCCATCTTATACAGCCATTTGCCTGGCTCTCTCTTACTCTTGATCGGCCCCAGCTTTTTTTGTAATTGCTCCAAGCTGCGAAGAGCTAACCTTTCGGCTTTATCGTCGCCTCAGTCGCTTATCGGATCGCCCACCACCCCCTCCGTGTTCCTTCCCTCATCTTCATCTCCCGCCCGCCAACAACATCGTACCTTCCTCCTCCTCGTCCACGCAACTGCCACAGACCCCGATGGGAGACTGAATTGCGACTTCCGCAACTGTCTGTTTACCGTACGTATCACATTCCCTGCCCCCCGTCTGTTTTCCCTCTCCTCTCCTCTTTCTCCTCCAACAATCCGTAACCCCAAACTTCTCTCATGTTCAACGTTCAAAACGAATATTGACCATGTCTCAATTCGCTGACATTCAGCTGGCAGTTTATGCCTTTTTCATCGCCCTCCTCTTCGCTTTTCAAGACCTCTGGGTCTTCCTCTTCAACCTCTCCTTCCTCGTCGTACGCTACGGCGTGTACTTCATCGTCGCCTTCCACCTTCTCAGCATTGCGCTATACATCATCAAGCCTCTTGTAGCTAAGATGGATCAAAAGGTGAAGGAAATACTCGAGGCGCTGAAGGACAGCAAACTGTCTGTCGACGCCAAGGCGACCCGTCTCCTTGCCTTGAAGTCCGATATCAAGCAGAAGAATGTCCCGGAGAAAGCAGTGCCTCTGATCTTTGAGTGCTTGCGACATGCAATAGCCTCACCCTTTCACGCCCTTTACTCGGCGGGATTCTCGACACTCGGTCATTTCATGAAACGCTTGTATATTCAAGAACTCCACCGACTTGTCGCCGCCTACTCCGATCGACTCCTCCCCACTCTCTTGGACCGCCTGGGTGACAACAAGGAGCGCATTAGGCATCAGACCACCCATGCGTTGGCTGACATGTGGGAGGGCGCTAAACAGGAAATTGGGAGTCTTGTCATTGGCGTTGGCCTTCAGGGAAAGAATCCCTACCAGAAAGTGTCTTGCCTTAATGTGATCTCTATCGTGGGTTGCCTTCCGTTCGCACCTTGACCACGATCTAACTATGCACTATAGACCCTCACCGATGCGGCCCTTGCTGTCGAAAAAGCAGAGATGAAAGCCATACATGCAGACCTTACTGCAAAGGAGTACACTCCTCAAATTATTGGATGCGTCGAGGACGCCGATCCAGCTGTCCGCCAACTTGCGCGACAGCTTCTCGTACAGATGTTCAAGTAAGACTTCCATCTGAAGTTCCGTGTCTACCTGGCGACTAATTTCTTATAGCGCCGAGCATGATGAAATCAAGCACGACTTGAAATTAGCACTCGAAGAACACAAGGTTAGACAGTCGTATGCGAGAGAGATCCTTGCTGGGATCGGGCTTGACCCCGAGCTTTACGACGAAAACCAATCTTCGCGTACTTTTCCAATTCAGCCGAGAGCGCCCTCTCGAGCTGCCACTGCTTCCCGCGCAGCGTCGCGTGCTGGCATTTCGCGTGCTCCTTCACGAGCCGCCATCTCGCGGGCTGCCTCACGAGCTGAGATCTCGCGTGCTCCTTCACGAGCCGACCTATCTAACGAACGCGCCGGCTCGGTCATCACTCACCGTGATGCTACCCCTGCCGATGATGATGCTGTTGTTCTGTATCATCCTCAGCCGGTCCGAACCTCTCCTATCACTGGCGACATGATCGCCGTCGCTGCGGATTCTATTACCGCTGACGACTATAATACCCAAGATCCAATCAAGGGCAAGCTCACCTCTCCGAACTTATGTACTCACAAATCTAACGATGGATTAGATAAACCTGCTATCGTGCGTCCAACCCCGAAGCAGGCAAACAGCACTAAAGCCAACGCAAAGAAGGCGTCTGGCGTGGCGAACACCTCGGTTGACAGACAACTTGTGCCTGCAACTCCGGGACGTGCTCCCAAGAACGCTGATCGTGATGCTGAGCCGCTTGATATTCAGCCATACAATGTTGCTTCTGCCCAAGATCTTGAACGATTGCAGCTCACAATGGCTCCTCACTTCGAGGGCAAAGAGACAGAGATGAACTTTTCGAGGCGTGAGGAGTTCACCATTATGATTCGCCGAATCACTCATGGAAATGCGCCACAGAGATGGCCCAAGGTTTACATCGGTTTCATTAGGGAGACCCTTACTTTTATCTTTATCACGGCCCATTCCGGTCGAACCACTCTGCAGACCGCTGGCCTCCGGACCGTTCAGTCGCTTGCCCGCGTGAACAAGACCAAACTCGACCCGATGATCCACATCATCTTGCAGAATGTGTTGAAGCTTGCTGCGAACGCGAAGGGCATCACTTCACAGAACAGCAACATGGCCATCATCGCTATTCTTGAGAACGTGACTTGCAACCAGCGCGTGCTAGGCTACATTCTGAGCGCTGCGAAGGAGAAGAACCAAAGTCTGCGCATATACTCAGCTAACTGGCTGGGAATCATTATTGAAGGCCAGAATCGCCACAAGACTCACTCTGAGGGAGTGGTTCAAATCGCGTCGTGCATCCAGGCCGGCATTGAAGACTCGAAGGAAGACATTCGAAAGGCTTACCGGCACAGCTTTGTCCGACTCCTGGCTGTTTTCCCTATGCAAGCCAAGAAGGTCATGAACGCACTGCCCCCCAAGACCCAACAATTGCTTGAGAAGGACCTATCGCTCAAGTCGAAAGATGGGTTGGCTGTTCTGGCTGATCCGTTTGTTTCGAGCACGGCCGCCGCGGCAACTGCGACGCCAGCGCGTGCACCTGCACCTGCGCCTGTGAAGAGGCCCCTGCCAAAGAAGCCTGCTTCAACTCTTTCAGCCGCGCCGATGCGACCCAAACCCCGCCCTGCGACCGCGGCCGGGTTCCAGCAGAAGGAAAATGTGAGCCCGCGAAAGGGCGATGGTCGGATTCCTCGACCTATATTAGGACTAGAGCCAGCCAACAGCCCGGTTGCTCGACGACGGCAGAAGAGCGACCCCCTGCAGGATGCCAGCCCGGCGAAGAAGTGGGTAGTGCCTGTACCCGCAAATGACGATGCAAGCAGCGAAGACCGCCCTTTTGGGACCCTGGTCATTCCTAAGAAGCGCCCAAGCACTAGCGAGGGACAGAAGCCAGAGAAAACGGAGAAGGCAGAGCAGATGGACTTGAGCGGAAATGTTTCTGAGAGCTCGGCCGACGCGCATCGGGTTATGGCCTCCTGGGGTAGACTCGCGTACGAGAAGGAAAACGAGAAGGAAAACGAAAAGCGAAACGAGAAGGAAAACGAGAAGGAAAACGAGAAGGAAAACGAGAAGGAAAACGAGAAGGAAAACAACAAGGCAAATGCAAAGAAAATCGGAAAGGAAAATGGAAGAGAAAATGCGAGGTTGCGGAAGGTGTCGATCTCCGAGGAAATCATCTCAGCAGCACCATGGCCGAGCTTGAATGCCAAGGAGCGCTTGTCGCGAACCCCCAGCCCTGAGCGTGACATCGTCGACTCGGCAGTCGTTTCGAAAACCCCGGTGCCGAGGCGGAATGTGACTCTTTGGTCGCAGAACGCCATCAATGCCCACGAGATACTCTTGAAAGGGATTGAGAGAATTCAGGCGAGGACCATGGCTACGGACGGATTCCGAAAGCTGCAGGGCTTGATCCAATTCCACCCCAACTTGTTCAATGACGAGGAGCAGTTTGCCGTCCTGTTGGTTGGATTGCTCGATGAGTTGGCGGAACAGGCTACCCCAAGCAAGAGTGTGTTGTCGATGGGAACCGTGGCTGACCACAAGACACAAGTTCTGTTTACCGTGAAGTGCATGTTTGAGAACTTTCGGCAGTTCTTTGCGCCTTATTACCCTGGCACTGTTACGGCCTTGTTGGATGCGGAGAAGTCAGCGGAGACGGGAGGACACTTTCTCAAGGCGATTGAGAACTTTATTGATGACGTGGTCGAGGCTTCCAAGGCACAGTACGGAATCATCGATGCCGTTGTTACCCACTTTATTCCTATTGTTCAAAGCGAGGCTGGCCCAACTGAGCACAGGATGCTTCGAAAGGGCTTGGATGTCATTACGCATGGTCTTGCTAGCATGAACGAGCAGTCGAAGAAGCTTCCTACTGACCAGATGGAGCGACTTGGAGAGTTTGTGAGGAGCGTGATGACACTTCCGGCGGTCGCTGTGAAGCGGAGGATTTTCGGACTTTGCATTACCCTGCGTGACATGGTGGATGATGACCGATTCTGGGCACTGGTCGGGTCGAAGACAAAGGGCGTTGACGGTCTTCTTTTCTACTACCAGCAGAAGCAGGCAGTTGTGCAGTGAGAGGTTGATCTTGGAAAAGAAAGGAGTTTTGGACATGGTTGAATTTTGGATGGACTGTGTACATGGAGTTTTCTGTTTTCTGTTTGGACATGGCTGGTTTTGAAATTCGCTGCTGTATACCCTTACCCTAGCATAAGTTAGTATAGTATAACTTAGAGATAGCTACTGTACTCGGATAGCTCAATGAAATAGTTAAACTTTAGCTGTGTTTGTTGACCTAGATCTAGAGCAAGAATTACCGTTAGTCCGACGGCAGATACACCATCTGTTCCCAATACATGAACTCATCCTCGGTTTCATCCTCATCAACTACTTGACCACTATCACCTCGAGCGCTCGTGTGCGAGGAAGTCGTGGAGATCGTCTGCGGCGTAAGGATACCCGAGGCCTGCGATAGACCAGTATCCGGACTCGACGACGATGATGATGCAGATACCCGGCGTGTTTGTTGCTGAGGGCAATCCACAGAGTCTGATGATGACGACAGGTGGGTTCCGGGACTTTCTGCCCGACGAGGAGACGATTCATTGCTAAATCGCCGGGGAGTGGGGAGGCGCACGATGAGTGTTTTCCTGTCTTTCTTCAGAGCTGTTGAGTCTGGAGCCTGAGCGAGGCCTTGATTTGGCCTTTGCGGACTGCTGTTCTGCTGCGGCCGCGGGTGCTGTTGCCCAGAATTTAGGGCTAGTTCTCCGGAGCGAGCGTTGAGCGGGTTGGCCATTCGAACAGGCAAGATATCAGGCAAAACAAAACGCCAGTCATGACGCCCAAGGGTCCGAGGCAGCTGGTTTTCACTTTCTGGGTAGTTGTTCTTTTCCCGGTGAAACGTTTGTCTGAGCCGACCGAACCCCGTCCTAGGCGAGGTTGAGTCGTCGTTGTGTTCGAGAAATTCTACTGCGTCGCCGCTTGGTGAAACTCCGAGCCAGTTTGTGTGTGTGTCGTTGGACGTAGCCGATGTCTCTTGCTGAGAGCTAGGTATTGTGGTGTGTGTGGTAGCCCGTGCTTCGTTGACCGTGGCGGGAACGGGGTTAGGGCCCGGGCCTCCATCCAAGTTAAAGATTCCAAAGGATACGTCCCTCGTTGAAGGTTTTATAGAGCCAATGCCATTTCCCCAGGTGCCGGCAAACTCGGCTTCTATTTCTCGTTTGCGCAAGAAAGTCTTTGCCAGGGAGAGCTCAGACATACTGCAGGCGAAGAAGTCATTATCGTGGCTGTAGTATTCTGTCAAGCGACGGAGCGTCTGATGAGAAGCCGTCCGAAAACCAAGCTGGCAGGATCGGGTCTGGCTTCTGGAACTGTTGTCCCTGTTGAGATCACTAAGTTGCCTTTCTCGCATTTTACTTAGCTGCTCATTCTCGATCTCTGCTTGCCTCCAGCGGCATTCCAAATAGGCGTCGATGACAATGCGCTCGTGGGTGGTCAAACCGAGCATCCGACACACGGCTTGGTAGCTATGGAATTCTAGAAGGTTCTCAAAAATCTCGGCTTGCATTCGAAACGAGAGGTCGATCCATGAAGGGTCTCGAAGTACTGTTGGAGGAGACTTGATAAAAGTGTTAGTAGGGACACTTCCAAACCCTCTCATATCAGCGACACTAAGTAGCGAGGTAAGCGACTTACCCCAGCGTCACCAGAACCCGAACTGTCCAGGTCGGTATCTTCCAAATCCATATCGCCATCAGCATCCTGCCCGGCAGCGGCCATGCGAGCCATATTGCTCACCCAAACGGGATTGAGAACCCCATTGCTCGCTATGCAGTTGTCGAGCTGGTCCAGCGGTACACCCCTCACATGAGCCGTCAGATCCGGACCCCTCTCGCGCTCGGGATTCGACAATCTGCAAAGGTCGTCCAGGCTTCTTCTAATGTCACTCTGACCGGATTCACCACATCTGTCTTCGTTGTTGTCTCGGTGTTGAACTTGCTGGCTGTACTCGGAAGTCCGTGGCACATCGAGCGTCGGAAATGCGGCGGGAGGTAGGTTCGGGTTGTAGTCGATGAGCGCTGGTTTTATTTTGTCGTCTTTTCGTAAGTTTCGCTGCGACATCGGGGCATAGATATGATCTGGACTGAAGCGCTGGGGAAGGCGGATGGTCTTTCGGAGGTTCATTTGCATCGTGTTGGGGCCTAGCCCGACGATGCTTCCTCTTGGTTTGGTCAAGGAAAGCTAAGGCTGGGTTGTGGTAAGAAATTGAGAAGAGGATAGAGAGGGAGGGGATGATAATGAAGATGGCAAACAATGAGGGTGAATGAGTGTGTTATGTGCTAGAGATAGACATCTAGAAGTTGTTGATGTTATCATTGATGCTTAAAGAAAGAGTAGCAAAACAGACAGCAGGTAGTAGTATGTGTGTGTCTGGGGCTCTGGCCTAAGGCCTGGCAAGGTAATAAGGAAGTAGCAGGAGCTCACTTAGTGTTGTGCATTATTCACTTTTGAGTGAAGAACAGGCTACCTGCCGTGGCATGAGGTAGTTATTGCCTCTCCTCTCTGATGCCACTGCTACTCATTCACTCAAGTCTCATTAGGTACATTTCATATGCTAATTTCTGACGCCTGGCCAGCATACAAAATTTATTACAGGGCAATAAAAGAAAAAGAAATAAGTAGAAGTGCAAGGCCACAAGACATCACCTCGATTGTCGGTATCACTCAAAAGAAGAGATTAGATTCGTAGCCCTATCATCCCCAGCGATCCTGAAATGGCGCCGTCGGTTTCCTCTCGAGATCCATGCCATCATAATCCACCAAATCGTCGTCACTATCATTCGCAAAGCTTCGCTTCTTAGAGAGCGACATTGTCGGAGCAGCCAAAGTCGAGTTCGCGCCGGTAGATCTATTCGCGTTTTCGACGTCGCGCTTGGCCTCCAGGAGCCCCCCGAACGCCAGCAACATCGGCTTCAGACCATCCTCCATATCGATGCAGAACCTCTGAGAGTGAATAAAGTTCAATGCCTGGCTCAGCGACATATTAAGCATCACCATGCAGTAGGCCACCACGACCAGCGCGGACGGACCGTTTCCAGTTTCGCAAAACACAAGGACCTTTTTCGGGATTGGCGCGCCGGTTTCAGGATGCACTGACTGGCCTGAGATATGGTCATTGATTCGTCGTATAGTCTGTGGTAACCTGGCGATGAGATCTTGGCCGTCCACGACGTCGAACGAGTCCGCTTCTACCCCCACATCCACCGCGGCTTTCTGACCCGAGAAAAGTCCCAACCGCGCCAGCCGTTGGTCGCGCACTGCCAGAAGCAACGTGATTCCCTCGTCTTGCAGCCATTGCCTGTTTGCTAGAAAGCTCCACGGGCCCAGATACAGGAACGGTAATACCCGCTGTGCGGTGCGGCGCATATTATACGTCCACTCGACCTCTGTTTGTGGTGCTGTGAAGATACTGGGGTCGACTTTCTGGAAAAACCCAGGGCTGACAAACTCGCCTTCACGGAAGCGATGAGAGCCAGGCCCAACGGGCTCTGTATTGACTTGAGCGAGGCCACTGTAGTGGACGTCGGGATAGTAAGAGGTTGCGAGTTTCTTTGTGTATTGGTGGTTTCGTAAATACTGAGATTCAGCATTTCCTGATATTGGCGATTCTGAGCCGGACATCATAGATTCGATCTTGTCGTTGGAAGGTTCCAATATCCTCTTAGTTGGTTCAAATGATGTTTGGGGAAAGATGAGTTGCTTCTGACAGTTTTAATAAGACGGGGCCCTCGAGGGACTCAATTCCAGGCCTTCCCTCTTTCGGAATGGCTGCCTGGAACTTGATTGTGAATGCCTGAAAGGTCTTTCACCACCTCTACTTTATAAGGTAAGATGCAAGAGAAAGTCAGGGACTAACAGTTGATTGATACCTAGGTAGCTAATTATAAAGATGTCCTTTATAATCAAAGAAACTCTATCGCTGGCTGCCCTTGCCGCGGAGGTCAAATCCGCAACCGATAACCATGCTGGAAGCTCAAAGGTTTGATATCTCAGCCACAATTATACAAAAATCTTTAAAACAGTTTCATGTCTGGAAAATCCATCGAGGATCTTTGTCACCTTGGAACTCACCCTCCGCATCACCAATGTCACCCATCAAAGCCTGGAGACCTTCACGTTCTCTGATCTCAGCCTTCTTTTCATTCTCGCGGTTGAGAACCTGCCACAGAATGTAGACCACAATGATATTCGCCACAAGATACCCTAGTGAGAATCCATGTCCAAGATAGTATCGAGGACTGGTCTCTGTTCGGTACAGCTGTGTTCCGAGGACAGCTCCAAGGTTACCAATGGAGATTTGCATGGCGTTGGCAATGGCTCGCTTTGTTTGACCAGAGACGTTGTTGGCGGGCCAAGATAGAACAATCGCGACGGCAGGATATATACCTGCGCAGCAGAAGAATATTCCCGTATATGATACACCGGGTTTGCGTCCGGCGAGAAGGATGATGTAACCAATGCAAGCCAATGCTGACGAGCCCATGATATAAGGCGCCCGGCGCTTTGTACGCTCTGAAAGAATGGCCACAGTGATTGTCGTCACAAACCCCAGAGCATAAGGAGGCACGGTGAGTAGCTGAGCTTTAGCAGCGCTGTAGCCGAGTTCTTTGATGATAGTTGGCTAAATGGACGGTTAGAAATGCGCGTAAAACCTGGCCAGCCATAGTGTCAACTTACCAGGAACAAAGAAAGAGTATACAACGGAAGGGACATCGTGTGGAAGCCAAGCCCATATAGCCAAACTTTCGGATCTTTGACGGCATCAGTTACCGCCGCCCACGAGAACTTCTCCTCGCGCGTAGCATCGCTATCGTTTTTAAGGCGGAAAATTATGAAGCTGCGTTCCTTCTCAGACAAGAATTCCGCGGTAGCTGGTTAGTTGTACACCCATAGGTATGCAATGGCTGACATTACTACCGTTAGCAATCCTTCCTGTGCCCAGTTAGCGTAATGCGATTTGTATAGTTTGGTCATCCGCTGCATACCAGAATGAAAATCCATCGCCAACCAGCGTAACCACCAACTCCATCCATATGTCCAATTCCCTGGAACACAGTTAACTTGTTACGCCTGTCTGCAGTAGGTCTGGGGTACCAACCCATGCGAGAATTCCACCAAAAGCACCTGCAAGCGACGCAGCACTGAAGAATAAGGCCACGCGATAGTGCTGTTCGTTACGCTTGTACCACATCGATAGATAGAAGACGACTCCGGGGAAAAGACCACTTTCGGCGATACCAAGGGCTAGTATCACACTAATATTAGCAGCGCCTGTAAACTCAAACGGACTTGGGCATACCGGTTCGCGAGGTAAGGTAGCCAGCATAGCTCTGCACGACGCCAAGAAGCGTGGCCACGATGCCCCAGATCAGAGTGAGCGTCGGGAGCCATATCCGTGGAGTCGTTTTCTTCAGGACAATGTTGCAAGGAACCTCGAACACGACGTAACCGATGAAGTATAGAGTCAAGCCAGTGAGGTACATGTTTCCAGCTGTGTACTTGCATTAATACCACTGCTCCTCTCAGAATAAAAGGCAGATCGTACTCATATTGACATCATCAGCCAAACCTTCTAGACGAGCATTGCCGACTACGAACCGCATAGGTTAGCATGAGGGTTTTCGACCAACAAGACGCTTCAGCTCATACCATTACTCCGGTCAAGGAACAACAAAAGGTACAGAATCGTCAAAGGAGGAAGAAGCTTGTAATCGAGCTTCTGGAGAAGCGATTTCTCGTTGATGTCGGCAAATTCGTCTGCGACATGGCTTTCTGCTGGAGAGCTGTCATACTTCTCTTGGTCAAGGCCCAACCTAGAGCCCTTCGTTCGCTTCACGTCGTACACATCCGCCATATCTCCCTAAGGGCACGCTAGACCAGAGCGTAATGTGCGTGGTGTTCCGGCGAGAGGATGAAGAGGTAGACCGATTGAGAGAGAAGATCCCAGCACTCGACCACGGTTCATGACGCATTCGAGGCCTATCGGGCTTTTTAAAGCTGTCAACGGTACATGGTGCATGGCGCAGAGCACATCATCATGAATGCAATTCACGCGATGATGGTGATGACGGCTGCGAATCGCAAAGGCGCATCTCGTGGGGGTCTGGATCATAACAGTCCCTAGCAGGAGCTGATCCCACTACTGCCCCACATGGGAGCAGGACCCCGTCAAGCCATGAGGCCAATGAATTGAAGCGATCTGATTCGAAACGACCTTCAGCGAGGTTGTAGTTAATGAGCAATAAGGTACCCGCGATGGCGCGATGAGAAAGACCCAGCCTGCCCTTACCGGCCGAGAGACTAATCTGGCTTAGCGTCTATGTACCTACCTGACTGACTGACTGCACAGACAACTTGAATACTCCGTACTGTACTCTAGGGCAATACTGTTCTTGCGCAGCTACATGGTTAAAAACAGATTGCCATTGGTTAAAAATGGCATTGAGCATGACTAACAACATGGTTATCAGAGCAACATAGCTATCAAGCGCTGAACTTGTCTTTGTTCCGCTCAACCCACTCAGAGAAGCGCAACGCTGGCCGCTTGAGGTACTTCTCAACATTCGCTCTGAGTTCTGGTGTTTGCGCACACCTAAGTTTCTGAACCTCCTTTTCCTTCGCAAAACCGGCCACCAAGGTCCTGGCCAAAGGCTCAGGGGTATCGGACTTTTCGATCAGGGCCTGAATGTTTTCTTCCGCGCTAACCTTTGTGATTTTCACCGGTTTGTTGATGGCTCGTCCGATAACCTTGATAGCATCGGCAATGGAAAGGTCTGTCTCTGGCCCGGGCAAAAAGACGGGAGATTCGTGTTCGCCTTCGAAAGCACCAGCGAGAATCGTCCCACTGACCGCGCCGATATCCTCCGGAGCAATGTAGTCAAATTTGAGTTCGGGAAACGCCCACTTCACTTCTCCATCCTCAAGAATCGGCCTCTTCCACCAAAGCGAGTTGCTCGAGAAAAAGCAAGGCCGGACTGCAACGAAACCCTGCGGTCCGAACACCTTTTCCAGCGAAATCTCGACTTGTGCGTGCGCGTATATTATGAAGTCGCTTGGCGAGACCGTCCGTATATCGCCTTGCACAGTGAAGCTGCTCAACAGCACGACTTGTTCGATTTCCGCTGCTTTGAGTGCCTCTGCTGTGAGTAGTAGGTGGTCGGAAGAAGTCCCAAGGGCCGCGTAGATAAAGGCATGGGTGGCACCGGTCTTAGACACCGCAGCGCGGACCGATTCGGGTTGGGTGAGGTCGGCCTGGACTCTTTCGTATCCGCCATTCTGTTCTTCGGTGGCGCTCAAACTGGGAATTGGCTTCGAGGTATCGCGCAAAGCGAGAAAGACCTTGGCACCGTGAGATTGAGCGGTGCGAGCAGCCGCAGAGCCTACAGCTCCTGTTGCGCCGAAGACGATGACTTTTCTGGGGCTCATAGTTGGTAGGTGCGGCTCAATGGGATGCCTGATGAATGAACTTGCTGTGGGATGCTGGTAAAGTAAACGCGGGCTCTCGCCCTGCTTTATGTATCTGGCCCTTCCTCATTGTGGTGCGGTGCTCGTCGGTGCCCTTGTCTTCCGTTCGCCGATTACAGATTGTCCGCTTACCCATCCTAGCGGACATTCTATAATCATGTCAGGTTTTGAGGATAGCGAACAGTGTGTGAACACATTTGTCAGCGGTCGGTATTCGGGGCCCATAACATGCGATGCTAGCTACGGAGTTGCGGAGTGCTAGTGGATGACGTTTGTATCCACTTGTGATATCGGAAGTCGGGGCTGTCCATCGGTGTTATTTTTGGCGTTTGCCCGGCCTGGGGAAGACACGCCTCAGATAGACATATCAGGAGTATATGAGAACGCCCAAATCCAAGTTTGAAGGAGGAGACTCTGCGTGACTCTATTGAACTGTTCAAACAAGAAACTCCCCCTACCTGATGTCTATGAGACGGTTCATGACTGTGATGGACGTTATCGCTTACATGGGCCTTGGCTATAGGCCTTCGATGACAGATGAGTTGATATTCCAAAGCATGGTATGACTGCCTGGTGCTTGTAACTGTGAGTCACATTCAAGATAGGCTGATAGCTGATAGCCCTAGAGGGTAGCCCTCAGGGATGGGATGCTTGGTGGGGTAACCTTATCGGCCCGTGCTTGCGGCGGGGTCAGCCAACCAGAGCCTCGGGTTCTCGCTACTACCAACCCCGGCCTACAGATAGCTAGTCTTCAGGCCAGGTAGCTATAAAGGATGCTTCTCCAACCGCCAACGTAGGTGCAGTTGAGGGGCTGAGAGAATAATCAGTTTGCCTTTGTATCACGACAACAGCACGGAGTAATTGCAGCAAAATGATCGCCGATTTCAAAGCTAATTCAGGTACAAGCAAACATCCATATACATTGCAAAGTTCACAATAACTAATCCAGTAAATAGCCCTTACCATGACAAGCGCCGTCCTTCATCGTGATACCCGGTTTGTGCCGAAGAAGGCCGTGGGCGGCAAAGGCAGTTACCTCTTTCTCGAAGACGGCACCAAGTTCCTCGATTCGACGGGCGGCGCGGCAGTCTCATGTCTGGGGCATGGCAATGAAAAGGTGGCTCAGGCGATCATGGAGCAATTCAAGAAAGTTGAATACTGCCACACTTCTTTCTTCGGTACGGAGGCTTCCGAAGAGCTCGCTCGTTTGCTTGTCGACTCGACTGGTGGAAAGATGTCCAAGTTGTTTGTCGTGAGCTCTGGTACGCCTTTCTGTCTTGCCCTTCATTTCGATCGACTCCGGATGTACTATTCGCTAACCTAACTGTCTACTCCAGGCTCCGAAGCCGTCGAAGCCGCACTCAAGCTGGCCCGCCAATACTTCCTTGAGCTCCCTACCCCCCAGCCTCAACGAACACGCTTCATTGCCCGCAAGCCTTCCTACCACGGCACCACACTGGGCGCCCTATCAGCCGGCGGCCACGTCCTTCGCCGCCAAGCTTTTGAGCCTATACTATCGCAGAACACTTCTCATGTCTCGCCATGCTACGCCTACCGAGGCAAAATCGACGGGGAGTCAGATGCAGAATACGTTGCCCGACTCGCAGACGAGCTAGACGCTGAATTCCAACGGGTCGGTCCGAATACCGTCTGCGCGTTCATTGCAGAGCCTGTTGTCGGTGCGGTACGTTTTCAGTTCAATTCGGTTTCCCTCCAATTCTTCTGTGTATGCTAATAGAAAACCCAAAGGCCCTAGGCTGCGTCCCCGCTGTACCAGGCTACTTTGCCGCCATGAAAACCATTTGCGAGAAACATGGCGCCCTGCTCATCCTAGACGAGGTCATGAGCGGAATGGGTCGCTGCGGCACACTCCACGCCTGGGAACAAGAAGACGTTATCCCCGACATTCAAACAATCGGCAAGGCGCTGGGAGGTGGTTATGCGCCTGTTTCGGGTCTCTTGATCTCGGATAAAGTCGTCCAGACTCTTGATCGGGGCACCGGGGCTTTCCGCCACGGACAAACATATCAAGGTCATCCGGTTTCTTGTGCGGCTGCCCTGGCGGTGCAGAAGATCATTGCACAAGAGAACCTGCTAGAGAATGTTAGAGTTATGAGTAAATACCTAGAGGAGAGGCTAAGAAATGCATTGGAGGGAATGGAGTACGTTGGGGATATTCGAGGGAAGGGTCTGTTCTGGGGCGTAAGTTTACCATTGTCTTGCCTTTTCTTTTGTTTATTTCTTGCTTTTGTGTATGTGCGCACATACGGGCTAACCAAATCTCTATGGCAGATCGAATTCGTCAAGGACAAAGTGACGAAAGAGCCGTTTAGCCCGGAGACTGCTTTGGCCTTCAAAATCCAGGAAACGGGGTTGAAGCCCGAATTCGCGATTTCGCTGTATGGTTGCGTGGGGACTGTTGATGGTATTCGGGGTGACCATGTCATCATTTCTCCGGCCTATAATGCAACCAAAGAAGAGATAGATCTCATCGTGGAGACGACTGCAAAGGTTCTCAAGGGGGTTTTTGCGCGGGTTTAGAGCTTGAAAGACCTGTTTCGGATATTAAATGCAACGAAGAAGGTTTAGAAGAGGTCTATTTGAGTATTTTGACGTTTACGACTCTGATTATCTAAGTTTACGAGAACAACCACTTGCTGCATTCAATGTGTTGAGTATATTACACGGTACACAGCAAATGGCAGAAAGTAATATCAGGCCTTGGCCTCGACTTCCAAACCCTGCTTCGAGACTTTCTCAGCCTCAATTTCTTTTCCACCACCATTCGTAATAGCCTTTGAAGAGCTTCGTCCACTAGACCACATGCTCGCAACCGTCTCCACGGCGCGCTCAATCACAACCCTTACGCGATCCCGCAGCACCGCATTCGCACACTCAACCTCCAAGTCCTCCAGCCAGACCCGCGCAACATGCTTGTCGACCTTGATCTCGATACCTGGCACTGGGATGCCCAGCGCCAGGAGACGAGAGAGCTCTGCTGCCTCGAGCTCCGATAGGGTTTCTGAGTCCGTGGCTTTTGTTTCAGACTCGGCTTGCTCGGAGTCAGACTTGGCTGGGGTGGAGGTGCCGTTTGATTCGTTGGTGGTTGGGAGGCGGGGACGCTCGATGGGAGCAATATCAGAGCCGAACTGAGCTTCTAGCATCATTAGCAGGCGCGCGAAGCGCTCTTCTGCGTCTTGCGCGGCGTGTGGGTTGAGGAGTTTGAAAGCATCGAGAGTATCGGTATCCTTGTTGTCGTCGTGATTGTGATGGTGGTGTTTGTGGTGCTTAGCGGATTCTAGAGGTAGTTCGTCAGCATGAGACAACAAGTTGATGAGTTAAGAGTGGCATGGGACATACGTTTCACGGATGCTGGACTACTCTCTACTGTAAGTAGAACGGCCATGACGGCATCGGCGACACCATCGTTCATCATGTTTCCTTCCCACTGGAGCTCGACCTCGCGAGTCCGAGGGTGATATGTGATTATGACGCAGCCCATAACGAGGTATGTTTGGGGCTCCTCCAGCGGAATCTCTTCATCGGCCTCCTCTTTCACCTTGTGATCCTCGGAATGTTCTTTCTTCGCATCCTGGCCGGTGCCGATTTCCTCAATGGCTCCGAATGTAGCCTCCAGCGCCCACTTGATTAGATCCATACTGGCCGAACTCAAAGTGATATGCTGCTTGCAGGTGATGGTCGTAGTCTCTAGACCGGCGTATTCACGGAGATCATCCGGCGCCATGAGCGACAGGTCGAACCCGTTTTGGACGAGGACGCCGGCCATGAGCGGTCCATCTGTATCTTCATGTTCGGAAGGCAGTGTCGTTTGCGCTAGCTTACCAACAACCTTGGCGATCTTGTCCTTGCGGAAGGGAATTCGGACTTCTTCGCAGTTAGCTGGCGTGTAGACTTTGACCTTCACTGTCTTCTCTGCATTGAGGCTGAGCAGTTTAGACTTTAGACGCATCATTTGGTGCTTCTCGCCGTGAACTAGGATCTATACTAGTGTTAATTATAAGGAACAAGGGGGGTGCAGTTAGTAGAATAAACGTACTACGACAGGTGCGGATACTTCTTCGATGAAGTTACGGTTCTCGACGCCGTCAACGTGGGCCGCGAAAGACACCTCGTCGACAGTGCATCGTCGAGGAATCATAATCTTTTGCTCCTCGTCGTTACCGTTCATGCGTGATCTACCCATACCCGTGGCCGCCCGTGACATGACGGCGTGTATCTGATCCGGTTCGTTGAGCAGCTGTTTGGCCATGGTGCCCTCCACACTATAACCTGTCATAACAACGCCATTGCGCTCGTTCGGCGCCCATCGTTCCAAGAGTTCCCGGCTTGTACCGGTTTGCAGCATACCTGGCGATGCTAACATGACACAGCCCCCAACGTCGTCAAATCGTTCGAGGCTGCGCAGACTGCGGACAAACCTAAAGTCCCAGGGACCGGCGCTTACACTTTTGTCACCGCTGGCTTCTGCTTCTGCCATCCGCTGTCGGAAGAGGCGCTTGATATTATCGTTCATTGCTCCGATATATGTCTGGTAGACTACCATGCACCTTCGCGCTGTGTTACCAATGTAGTAGATAGGAATCTTCTGCAGCTCAGGGTGCGTCTCCCAATATTCATCGAGGATAAGCAGTAACTCCTGCGCACGACCGAGCGCGAAGACCGGCATAAGAACACGGCCTCCGCGATTCAGCACCCCTGTTATGGACTTCATTAGGGCGGCCTCGCGCTCTAATCGAGGGGGGTTCGAGGAGATCCCAAACGTGGACTCGGTTATGAGGACGTCAACTTTCACTCCCCGAGGCACCGTTGCTGGAATAAGATGACGATCCTCTTCGCGAGAGTAGTCACCGGTAAACAGGATGTTCAGCCCGGCGATTGATACTAGGAACATGGCAGCTCCAAGCACGTGGCCGGCTGGGAAAGGAGTGATGCGGATGCTGTTTATAGTGTGGGTTGTGTTGAAATCGATTGTCTCAATCAATGGTAGCGTTGACAGGTGATCGTGCTCCGTATATAGGGTAGTCCGTTGGTCTGAGGATGAGGCTGTGTTGTTGACTCGTACATTATCCTGGATCAACCATTTGTATATAGCCTTCGTGGCGTGCGTCATAAAAACACGACCCTTGAAGTTCGTTTTGCTGAGAACGTAAGGAAGAGCAGATGAGTGGTCGACATGGAAGCTGTAATGCAACAACGTCTATTAGTCTATCGGTTGATGAATGGTAGTCGGTGGATGAATCCAGGGCTAAGGATGATACAGAATACAGAGTTCGGAGACGAAATACAAGATAGAATGAATTGTACTGCGTTTCTTGTATACATTGAAACAGGAGCCGGATTGCCAAAAGAGCTATTCCACCATTTATCCGATGACTTTGTCGCGCCATCGCCCATGAGGCATCGAAGAGCCCTATGGCATCCAGACATCCTCATAATGGAAGGGAAGGAGAACAAGGAGACTAGGTGTTCCACGTACTGGCTTATCAGGAGTATATCGACCGTGCTCAGGTCAAATTCATCGAAGAACGGAAGAGCTGAGAATCCTTCTTTCGCAGGGTGCATACCGGCATCGAGCTGGTGTCTGGATTAGAATGTGCTAGACGAAATTCCAGACAGAAGTCCTACCATGACTGTTTTCCCTTTATACTGAATGATATGGCACGACCTCCCAACTTCGTTACCACCACCTAGGCAGTAAAATGCTAGTTCGTCCGACGGGTCAACAGGCTCGTCGTCGATGGCGTTCATCGCCCCAGCTTTCCGCTTTGCTGCCATATCGAGGTTTTTTCCCAGCAAATATTCAAAGTAGCAGGTCGTCTAGCGTATAGATAGGCTGATAAATTCCGAAACGAGCGATAGACGAGAGGACAATGCCTAGGCAAAGCTTGTAGAAGCGACTCAGTTTGCGCTGTGTTTGCGAGCCATGGATGCGCTGCAATACAAAAGAATATCCACGCGATCAAAAGACGGGAAATTCAACGAGAAACACGGCCGTCTAGAAATTCACTAGTTGAGTCTTCTTGTCTGTCACAATAATCATCCAGGACGTGTTCATCCACGCGGCGGCGGCTTCTTCCAAGGGAGCTTCACTTACATAAGCCACGTGATCCGCTCATCGCGGAAGCAAACCTCGTCGTCCCTTTCCGTGCCAGCAACCCAACCAACCCGGATTTCAGTCGCGTAACAGCTCGTTCATTCGCTCAGCTGCTTTTATCGACAGATTATTGCGACTGGATTTTGGACCCGATGTCTTGAGATGGTTACAGGTGGCGGCGGCGGCGGTTATCAGCAGTCCGCTTCACGGTTCAACTCACGCGCAAAGCATTCAATCTGTCCGTGGATGCTGGGCAAACCTCGATCGAACATCATCGCATAGAAACAAAGAATACGCTCACGGCCGGAGGCCCACAGTCAATATGGCGCAAACACAACAGTTTCAGCAATCCTTCTCCCCTCCGGGATCCTCTCCCTCTCCCGCTCCATCCCCGATGAATGGCAGTGTTCCACCACCAAACAAGCGACAACGCCTCTCACCTCACCCTCAGTCTGCTCAATCGCCTTACGCCTCACCGAGCTTCGGGACACTACAGTTACCGCAAAACCAGGCTTTTGCCGCTAATGGGGCAATAACAAATGGGATAACGCCGTCGCTAGCTCCCCCACCCCCCGGCGTCATGGGTCCTCCGTCGCGACCTGTTGACAAACCCATTGATGCAGCTGACTTGACAGATGTTCTGGCATCGTCCGGTATTGATGTGAGGGAAGAAGAAGCATTTCTTACCAGCAGTTACTCCGGCCCCGGTGTACAGGCGCAGCAGCAACCACGACTTCAGCAGCCGATCGCTCAACAACAACCGCAACCTCCCCCATTAAACACGTCTTTCGCCTCACAAGCATCAACTACCGGAACTATTTCCGCTCCCACAAGCTTCAGTGAACCTTCACAATACAAGCCTTCCGGCACCCAAGATTCTTTCTACACCGAGCCCTCCACCCAGCCTCCCGCCCCTTTCGTCGACCCCAACGAGCCGACACGAGAAGACACCGAAGCAGCTAGACGTGCGCAGTACCATTTACAAGAGCCCTTTTTGTTGACGAAGGTGTTGGAACAGAGGCTTCAAAGACGTGGATTTGACCTTGGAGTGCGCATACCCGCAGAAGGCTTATTTCATCCAGTACCCGGTCGTCCACAACCTATTGAGGTCACTGGGCCCGATGGCTCATCTGTTGTGCGCACCGGCCAGACCATTTTGAATCAAGAAGGCGCGCCTCTTGTGGATATATTGAATCTATTGTCCATATCTTGCGAGGAACGAGTTCGAACTGTGATTGACTATTCTTCATCACTTGCGAGAAGCAGGCGAACTCATTCACATGGAACGGTCCCTACCGAGTGGAAAGATCTAGCCTCGGCCAGTGATAACGCGAATGGAGAGGCAAATGGCCCTCAAACGCCATCCCTTAAAAGTATAACCCCGCGTCGTCTGAAGTTGAAAGGTGACTGACATTGATGAAGGATCCCATTCGGATACGCAACCAGCAGCCAAAACCCTTGCAGAGAAATATCGATCCCTGGTAGATAGGGATGCCTCCTATGAGGAACAAAGAGCAGCGAAACGTGCAAAGCGCACCGCAAGTGCGATCCTAGGAGAGAGTGGAACACCCAGACCTGACCCGGTGGATGTGCCCGGGTCTGGTGCTTCGACTCCATCAACTCCAATCGGCGAAAGGGCCCCTACCATTGGTAAAGGAGGGCTCACCAAGAAGGAGGCCAGAAAGTTACAGGACGCCAAAGCAAACGAAGCGCAGCAACACCAACAGTCTGTGGAAACAGCGCGCATGGCCACTCAGACCATGATGTCGGGTGGCATGTTTGGCAAAAAGAAGAAATACTCATGGCTCCAACGTGGCCCAGCTGCTGGAAGTGGTTTTTCCACGCCATCGCGCAACAACCCGTCTACACCAGCCACCAACACAGAGAAGCCGGCACGTTCCGGAGAGCCTGCAGCAGTTCCCATCAAACGGTTAGGGACCTGGCGGGAGGATCAGGAAAAGGGAGCCGGTATACAGGTCCGAGATATCCTTTTTATGCTGGAATCCGATGGAAGGGCGGCCAGACATATACAAAAAGCATACTCGAAAGACATGAAGGAAGACAAGGCAGACTGATTCTACCTACTCCCGTCTCCTACACTTCTATTCCTTTGAAGAACCATCTGGTCTTAAACTTCACCGCGATATTGTTTTTTACGTTCCGCATGAGCACTGCGCAGGATCGTGGTTTTTTGGCGTTGCGGTATATCATTCGGGGGTTCCAGTCTATGTCTCTAATCCTATCTCGCCGGCATACTTTCACCGCTCAGCCTAAATGGTTCCTGGATTATTGTATCATCTTGGGCCTTTCGCCGTCTATCGTGGTTGATCACTCGCATGGGATCTGGCAGGGCTCTCATCTTTACCCTACCGACTTTGGACGTTGGTTGGTCTCTTAGCTAATGTAAACCATTGAAAATTTTCCAAGTTTGCCCTGCGCACCCCCCATCTTCATGGATGGCATTACTATATCAGTACCGTCTACACGCTTCCTGTGATCCACAGCCACTCGCAAGGGGAGCGGTTAAAGGTTCTGACCTTTCCGGATAGAGCTAGGGCTCTGACGTAAACTTCGGGACGCGAGAACACCACCTTGGCAGTCGCGAAGTGACTCTGAAACCGCGACTGCGATACGTACACTTCATGCCCTTAGCGTATTATTCAGCCTCATGTCAAATCTTTCGGTGATGATCAGCACCACCAAATGAGTGGCAGAGCACGCTGGCACAGGAGAAGCCCTCATCATCAATGCCACGAATTGGCGCGCTGACAACTGAACGAAACGCGGTATATGATGTCAGAAGGCGAGGCCCAAAGGCGGAGGGGTTTCCACTTTGCACCGCGTGTCCATCGAATACTAATCACGCCAATCATGATCCCTAGTCTTGCCCAGACTCGCCAGATCGTTAGGGCCAATTTCTGCAGCGCGAAGACGGATTCGAGAACGCATATTCTGCGGCCTTTGGCGAACAGAATAATGCGACTTCAGCGTACGCGCTTGAGATCGACCTTCGTTTGTCGAATCGTCAACCTTAGTCTACCCCATAAAGGGAACACCTCAACCGTTCAGGCCGTGTTGCTGACGACAAATCGGAGCAACGAATTATCGAATCTGGTACTGCCTCACGGCTATGGTGGAATTGTATAAGCGAGTACTAGTAGTACGAGAGGCAGTCTACACTTCTCCCCAGACGTCCTCTTCTGTCCTGCTTTAATCGGCCCCAATTCGCTTGCCTAAGGACCCGGTTGTGAACCGTCTCAACAAATACTACGTACATATCACTACTTCGGAGTAGTCTGCGCCAGCCACTACGAAACGTTGCTCCGACTCCGAGTTGGCGCGACTGTAATAATTGAAAATACTGCCTATTCTGGGGCTGTTTTCGATAGTCCCGCGTAGCCATGGCTGATTGCCCATGGTCATGCTGTCCTGATATTAATAATGTTATTTTGCTGGCGATCGCAGGCCGAAACCACGGGGAGAAGGGAGAACAGTTCGGATCTGAGAGCAAATGTCAATCCATTCCTTTCGAGTCAGAGCCCAAACATTGTCACCCTCCGGACTCATCACTTTAGTTATTATCCTAGAATCCTTGTCCTGAAGTTTGTAGCGGGCGTGCGCCGAAGCATAACCGAGCCAGCCTAGCATTACTCTGCTGATATAGCAATCCTGTCGCCTCGTCAACTCCAGTACGTAGTATCGAGGACGAACAATGAACAATTCTTTCAACCACCGCGCTGGCCGTTTTTAACTTAGAAATCGCCGCCTGTTTTCTTTATCTCCCAGTGTACCGACTTTTTAAAGAAAAAAAGGAAATAATTGGGCTGGAACTGTCATGTAGACCTCATTTACCGGACGGACCACACGCTTTCTTGCCCCGACCGACCGCCTCGCATCACTCCCCACGCCTCTCACTTTCTCTCTCCTTGCTCGTCACGTCTCACTAGTCAACTTGACTTGCTGCCCTCTCGCGTTTATCTGCTTCACCTAACTCACTTTCAAATTCTCTCACCCAGCGATCTGGGATTCTCGCGAGAATCCCCGGCTTTCCGGCCTGGCGTGTCGAGGCCTCCGTGTTCAAGGGCGACAGCGGACTACCAGTGACGCTGAACGACCTCCTCTCTTCCTCACTTTCCACTGGTACCCTTTCTTCTCCTCAACCACATCCGTCGCTCGTACGACCGGACGGTTTTTCTAAACCATCATGTCTACACCCTCAACCGCTACCGCCACACATCCTACGCATCATCAGCAGCATTACGGATTTCCTCATCATCAAGCATACCTACCGAATCCTTTGTATCCGACCACGTCCACTCCGCACCTAAACCCTGCCATCTATCCCTACGCCGTGCCCTCAGCGACAGCCGCACTACCCTATACGCAGTCTCCTCATTCAGTCGCCGCAGCATCTACGCCTACGTCCCTCGCTGCCATGCCGCAGCCTCCGAAACCCGTTAGCACGGGGATTTCGAGCCAGAACGGGAAGCGGAAAAAACCGGACTGGGGCGAATTCTATAAAAATGGGATACCAAAAGAGGTCATTGTCATTGATGATACACCTCCTCCTGACCAGTCTGCCGCCGCGTCGCGCACTTACCCGACCCCGTCCACCGCTCAGGCCCAGAACGGCAATATCCCACAGCCTGCGGGTAAGAAACGACGCACCGGTATTGAGACGGCGTACGATCTGGGTTACTATGATCGTCCCTCTTTCTCCATAAACCCCCAGCAGTACGGCGACGAGTCGTCTGCTGGCTCTCTCTCAACAGACCGCACGGCGTCGTTGCACACCACTGCTCCTACATCTCTTTCACAGGGCAGCTCTGGTGCTAGCAACGGTGCTTATTATGAAGATGCGAATGTCGGCCAAAAGCGAAAGCGGGTAGCGACACGGAAGTCTGTTCGAGATCAGCAGAAAAAATTAGAACAGGACACAGCAACCGATGCCTTTTTAAGCTACATACCCCCTCCCAAGCCGCCCATCAAGGCCAAGGACGTGCCTGTGCCTGTTGTCCGTTCTGTAAGTCTTCAGTGGCATTCATTCACTCTCATCTGCTAACTATCAGCGCAGTATGCGAACAGGGGCGAGAAGTATGACGATGACGATGGTCACTACATTGTCAATCCTGATACTCCTATTACCGATCGATGTGAGCAGTTCGATGTCCCAACTATATTAATTACTATGCTAAATGTTGCTCAAGACTCGATAGTCAAACTACTAGGGCAAGGAACATTCGGCAAGGTTGTCGAAGCATATGACAAACAACGCAAAACTCGATGTGCCATCAAAATCATACGTTCTATACAAAAGTACCGTGACGCATCACGCATCGAACTCCGCGTGCTCTCGACTCTAGCATCTAATGATAAGAGCAACCGGAACAAGTGCATCCACCTTAGAGACTGCTTCGACTACCGAAACCATATTTGTATCGTCACAGATCTGTTGGGTCAGAGTGTCTTTGATTTCCTCAAGGGCAACGGTTTCGTCCCATTCCCCAGCAGCCAGATTCAAAACTTTGCTCGGCAACTATTTACCAGTGTGGCTTGTAAGTCTGTTTTCTTCGAACCTCGAGCTCTGGCTAACCTGGATGCAGTCCTCCATGACCTTAATCTTATACACACAGATCTGAAGCCCGAAAATATTCTCCTTGTCAAGAACGCCTATCAAACGTTTACTTATAATCGCTCTATTCCTTCGTCCTCCACTGCAATATCCCGGAATGCCCGTCAAAGGCGGGTTCTGCTTGACAGTGAGATCCGCTTGATTGACTTTGGGTCCGCCACTTTCGACGACGAATACCATTCATCTGTTGTTTCGACGCGGCATTACAGAGCACCCGAGATTATCCTCAACCTTGGCTGGAGTTTCCCCTGTGATATCTGGAGTATTGGATGCATCCTAGTCGAGTTCTTTACCGGCGATGCACTTTTCCAGACCCACGATAACCTAGAGCATCTCGCCATGATGGAAGCCGTTATCGGAGAGCGAATAGACGCGAAGCTTGTGCGTCAAGTGATGCAAGGAAGTCGGAATGGCAACCAGAACCAGGCCGCCAAGTGAGTATCTTCAGCTCCGACAATGTGAGCAGCCCGGCTGACTTACCAGGTACTTTGTCCGAAATCGTCTCGATTACCCGAATGAAGAGACAACACGAGCCTCGAAGAAATACGTACAAGCTATGAGGCGACTGACGGTATGTCTTCCGCTGAGGGATTGTTAGGCCTGTTACTAATTGTTCCAGTCGTTTATGCCAACGAATAGCAAGTTCTACCGGTTGTTCCTAGATCTATTACAGCGCATCTTTGTCTACGACCCAAAGCAGCGTATTACCGCCAAGGACGCTCTCAAGCATGAATGGTTCAAAGAACCTATAACGGATGATGGCACTGAAGCTCTGCGGATTGGACAACAGCTGCAGCGCAACGGTCAACCCCGCTAAAAAATCCAAACTAGGCTTTTATTGAGCCTAGCGCAATTCGACTTCAAAAGGCGTTTTTTTCGGAGTTCAATCTTCTTATCTTGCATTGGATATACTGCTGGTATCCACGGATACCAGCATATCATTGTTTATGGGTACATTTCGAGTTACGATGGCATTTTTTGGATAATATGTATGGGCCACCGCCAGCCGCCTGAGTATCTCGGCTACTGGTTGGTCTGGAGTTTGGCCATTGAAGCAAGACATCAAGGCCTGGGACGGTTGCTACTTTTACGGAGATGGGTATGGACGTTATTCGGTTACATCGCCCAGGGTTTGCCTGGATTTATGGGATATGGGCATGTCAACTTCTATCGTGATATTTATCTCGCATCGCCTACAGATGATTATCAACCTTGCGCGAAGATCATCTTTATGGCGTGGATATGGTACAGTTCTCCTTCTTATTCTGCATAGCCTTTATGGTAGATGCTCCTCTTGACGTTCGACTGACTGACTGGCTGGTTGTTTTTGATGCTGTAGACAATTTCTATGTATATATATATACCCTTATCTATACCCTCTATACAATTCGTTCCACCCTCTGTTTCAAATGAACATATTCAGCTCGCTAGACCCCCATGTTAGATCTAGAAATACAAAATTCAACAAGTTCCAACCCATCATCTTCTTTTCCCTCCCCCACGGTCCGGAACCCGCATTTCTCCATTACCCTCAAGCTGGCCCCGTTCGTCTTCGCGACAATTGCATATACCCCGCCTTCGTCTATCACATTGCCTACCCTCCCAACATTCACTTCCACGGAATCCGATCCGGAAGTTGAAGAATCGGAAGAGTTCAGATATCTAAACCACCACCCTATAATCCCTTTCACGGCCTCACTCGCATACCCCTTCCCCCAGACCCCGGGAACAAACATATACCCGAGCTCGTACTGCATCTTCCCTGTCACAGGGGATTCAGCCTCTTTGATCCCGATCGAGGCAATGATCCGGTCGTGCAATTTCCCATCGCTTCGCTGGAGTTCGAGGTGCGAGAGTTCGCGCACTGCAAAGACGACGCCTTTCTTTCCACTCTTGCTAGCGGCCTTCTTCTGCGCCCCTTCGTCTCCTGGGATTGAACTCGAAGCCCCAGCCCCAGGTTCACCCTCGGAGTCAGGCGTATCTGGGCCAATAGAACGCCGTATCCAATCCTCTGTCTGCTGGAGACTCGTATCCGGGCAGTTCTGGACACTCCACTTCATGACCTCGGGCTCGGTCCGGAGTTCGTGTAGGGCGAGCGTGTCTGAGAGGCATAGCGGCCTAAATGAGAGGCGGGCTGTCTGGAAACTGAGATCTCCGGAAGAAATATTGGAGGTGGGATTTGGGGCTGGGGTTGCTTGGGTCTCGGCTGTGGCTTTGGCATTCATTGTGGTTGTGGGTGTCTTTGGGAGTTGTGCTGAGTAGGTAAGGTGGGTGGGTAGATTGCCACGATTGTCCTCATATAAGGAGCGGGTAAATTGTGCTTAATGAAGAGGGATCAGGAGTTTACTGGGATATGCCAATGTTATATATACTCTTGTGGATGTAGTGCATAGCTAGTCAGATTTGTGATGGGTGAGTCATCCCAGATAACGTGGGCTAAATGCCCACTGTTACCCAAGGTAGTGGTTTCTTCTAGCATCAATAATATACATGAATCATACTAGTCAGCTATCGAGTTTAATGATATGTGTAGTATGAATAGTATGCTCTTTTCTTTCAATTCATTCTGTCAGATAAAGATACAGTATGCTATCCTATTTTCCATGGCCAAATATTACTAAAAGTGGTGGGAAATAGAGAAACACAGTATGATGTATACATTCAACTCTGTATGATGCCGCAAAAAAAGGGGTATGGGTATGTGTATGATATGGGTATGTCTAACATGGTGCACATGGAACAAAGGAGACCCAACAGGGCTCGGGTAGTGAAAGACGGGTCCTTTTTCTAGAAAAGAAAGGGCTCATTACAAATGCATAAGAGAGTTTGTGTGGAGAATGTCGATGCGAGTCGAAGCATATCTCTATCGTAAAGGTACATGTTTATCATCGGAATCGATACGACTTATGGGCGAGTGGTGAAGTCGGTGCATGGCCGACGCCGCTGGCTGGGACGTGAGTTCGATTCTTTCGAGATGGAGTTTGCGCGCAGAAGACGCAGACGTAGACAGAGGGGAGGTTGGATCGTTCCAGACCGACGCATTTAGTATGCAACCAGTGGCTGCACGACTCGCTGCACAGCTGTTAGTATGATACTTAGTACAATGTGGAGAAGATGGAGCGTACCATTGAATCATGAGGTGGCCACCATTGTCCAATGAGTTACAGACACACCTAGTACCATTGCTTGGATTGCTGTACCGGTCGGTGCAGGGGGTTGCGAGATCGGGGTCGGTCACGGTTGTGGGCGAGGTATTCGCTTCTCGAGCATCTGAATCTAGTTCCGTGCCAAAGCGGGGAGGCGATGATTGCAACTGTGCCAAAGATTGCAAGGAGCGGTTTGACCGAGAGCCGAAGCTTGCGATAGTTTGTGATCTCGGTATTCGCCCTTTGTCTTGCAGAACCTTACGAAGGGCATGCTGGGCACCACCGGTGTCCTCTTCGATATCAGCGAAAGTGCCGGGAATGGAAGCGGCGCTACTGTATGACAAATCCGAAGGGATCACTGAGGACTGCCTCTTCGGTGTCCTTTTCCAGTCATCCAACGTAGTTTTCAAGTGTGGCCTCCTAGACGGACCGCGCGGAGCAGTAGCCCAAGGAGATACTCGGCCGGAGTGAGATGAAGTGAGAGAGCCCATTGAAGGGGGCCGTGAGCCAGAATCACTATGAGCAACGGTCGATCTCCCAGCTTCTGAGAATGCGTAAGAAGGATTGCGGCTGCTAGACAGTGGATAATCCGGAAACTCTGCCGAGTCGTATTCGCTCTCCGTGGCAGACCCGTCCATATCCATACTATTGAGAGGATCCGTCAGGCCGGTTGATGCCTCGAGAACCGGCTGCATCTCCGTCTTCGCTCTGCCATCTCTGCCAATCTTCAAGACGACCGACTGGGATCGTCGTGGAAAGCCGCTGGCCAAAGAGTTGGATCTAGGTAAGGGAGCACGTAATGATTTGATAGGTGAAGATCTCCCTTTTGACGGGCTCTTCCGAACGCCACTAGCAGAGGACATTGTCCCAACAGATCCTGGACGCGACGCGCTCACTGCACTCACCGTGAGGCTGCGGGCCAAGGTGGGCCTATTTGGTCGAGGCGTGTAGTCGTCATCCTCTTCTTCTGAAAGCTGAGAGTTAACACCCTGGGCCCGTCGGAACTCTTCCCGTTTGAACTCCTCGGTCTGATGATGGTAAGGCTGGCGATGTTGCCTTGAGAATAGCCGTTTGTCTGGGGTGGGCTGCGGCCCTCCAAATCGTCGTGCAGGGGAACTTAGAAACAGGGCGGGGTCGTCTGCTTTCGGTAGAGGGAGTCGAGGAGATGTGGAGAAGGGGGCAGGGAACAAGGCAGCGTCGGTCGGGGCACCAGAGGACAGGCCATAGATGGTGTTATTGAAGTCAGAAAGCTCCATATTTCTGTCGATATGCGGTAATTGGGGAATCTGAGGCTCCTGTTGGGGGTTCGCTGTATTGGCGTGAAGTGTGTCTGCAGTTGCAGGGTCGAACAATCCGCCTTCATTTCCAGAGAAGGCCAGGTCTTCTGTGTGCTGGTCGAGCCCATGATCCCAGAACAGTCTCTGTTGTGGGAAAAAGGGTGACGTTGACGGGTTGATCGAGCCTAGTCGGAATGGGTCCGGGGACGATTGAAGATCCCCGAATAACCGGGGAGAGACGCCCATAACTCGACTAGGTGTCTCCAGATGCCCGCCTGCCGCAGTCGACGCCGGTGGTCGACGCCCCGCACTATTCGAATCTCCGAATTCTGTCACTTTTGTCCTTGAGGCACTACTCGGCGGAGGGGTCTGCATGGAGGCAGCCGATCTGGTCGACTCGACCGTCCGGGGGCCATCTTCACTCGCACCATGGAGTTTCGATGGCCGA
Organism: Aspergillus incahuasiensis; assembly: GCA_003719405.1. NCBI lineage: Eukaryota > Fungi > Ascomycota > Eurotiomycetes > Eurotiales > Aspergillaceae > Aspergillus > Aspergillus incahuasiensis. Next base: position 8,945 of record RHLP01000176.1, on the reverse strand, counting down.
CGCTTCCTGACAGTCTCGACCTGGGAGCTCAATGGCCTCGCATTGTGTATTTCTGGAGACCCTAAAGCCTGGGCCGACTTTTGTTCGGGGAACCGGGGACTGTTCAACCCAAATCGGAGGGGTGTGCGGAGGAACTCAGGGCTCGAAGCGTATGGATCGGACGTATCCCATGTGACGCGTGGATCAAAAAAGCTGGATTCAAGTTTTGGGGTCTGAAAAGCAGCGTCATTGAAGAAGCTCGTGGGGGGAGTCCTCGTCGGAGTCTGAGGTTCACCGTTTGGATAGCTGAAGCTAAAGAGGATAGATGAATCCGTTAGCAACATGCTACACATCCTAACGGTAATAGAATACTCGTGTAGAAGTGACTAGCCACCAACAGGGAAGAAATGTAGGGGGCGGAAGAAAAGTAGACTGTCGGGTAATGCCCCGAGGACTAAAGCCCAAGAAGTGTACGAAGGCAACACACCTGTGAATAGGCTGATCCCAACTCATGTCAGCAACGGTGTACTCCTAGCAACCATTCAAGTCAAGCTGCCAGGCAACCCTCTGATCGGAGTACGTCCAGGTATCCCGAAGCCGTCAGGAATGTTCGAGGGGCGGATCGATAGGAGGAAGACTGCCGACGAATGTATACCTCCACAGGGTCATTGACGTTCAACGAAGGGCGTCGAGAAGACAGGAACCCTGGGAGTGTCCGAGGAGGGGACAGGGGTCGATCGAGGCAAAGGCCGAGTTCAGAACATAGTCCTATAATTGTCGGTTGGGATGGCAGGAAGGTCGGGGAGGTAAAGAGGGGGTCGAGGGATCGGTCGAGGCTGGCGGAGGAAGGACTCCTGGGCAAAGGGAGGAGGGAGGAATGCGTTTGGAGCCGCCGGCCGAGGGCTTTGAGTATAACAGTTTACTTGGAGATGAAAAGAGAAGATGAAGCTGCAGAGGAGAATTTTATGTTTTCGTTTTGCTCTGTTCGTAAAATTTGGTAATAATTTGACGGTTTTTCTTTATATCCGCAGATCCACAGTCGAGACTCAGGACTCAGACAAACCTGGATATCGGACAGATAACGAGGTCGAGAAACGAGATTAATTACTTGTCTATGCCAGGATCAGCCCGGTGGCCTCGTCCTAAGAGTGCCTGGTGGAGAAGCAGGTGCCTAAGCTACTACGAATATGCTACGACTATCTAGGAACGTACGGAGTAGTGTCGAGCCACCGACCCTGGAGATGCCGATGGAGTATATCGTCGAGTCTCGCTTGTCTGGATGGCTGAACTGGCGGAGCTGACTTCGTACATCCCCGTCGACAGGGTAAAGGAGAAATAATAAAAGCGACGCATATAGCCCCTTGGGTGTTTGAGTGCCAATAATTGGCTCGCAGAACAAGGAACAGCGGTCCATCACCAAGTGACCACTGCGAGCTGCCGGCGCTGACGCCGTCTCCGGGCCATCCTCATGCGTGCAGCCGTCTAGTAGTAACTAGGCTGAAAGGGGTCTCAACTTCTAGCTTCAGCCTGCTGGTGCCTGGGACAGAGTCTCTGAAGACGGGATCGATCAGAGACACGGTCAAGACATGACAAGCTGTCAAGGGATCAAGATCCAATCCCTTCGGCCGATCCAGACTGCATCTGTCGAGCTCGAACACGATCCCACCTGGGTCAGACTACGGAAGTTTAGTGCCTGGATTCTGGAGCTGAAAAGATCCAGCCTCAGCCTCAGGCTTGGGGTAATCTTACTTAGTACGCTTATGACGACATTGGCCCATCGGGAATCGGGATCTGTGATACTGAGTCGTGACAGATTACTTTATCGGACCCCGGAAGCTCTCGTAGCTTCCAGAAAACAACATTCGTGGTATTTGATGCATTTAGCTACTCCGTATGCATATCTGAAGTTTGTCTCGTTTCAAGTGCCGTCTGTGACTAGGCAAACCTTGGAAGACGACACGCAATGTTATCTTTTCAAGTCGCTGGATTTGATATCCATTGCACAAAAGTATATAATCCTTTTTTGAGTATAACGCTATGAGCCTAGGCTAGGGCCCGGGGGAAGAAAGGGAATGTCAAGTACGGAGTATAAGAATGATTACGAATTTGCAGGAGAAAAAGAAAAGGAAAAAAGAGAAGGTCGTGCTGGGGTTCGAACCCAGGTTAATCGGATATGATCAGAATGTCTCAAAACCGATAGTGATAACCACTACACTACACAACCAATTGTTGAGAGCTGTGCTGTAACAGTTTATTATATTCTTACGATACACGCAACTTCTATGATGTGCATAATGACATTCCACAACCTTGCTGTGTCACTTATCTCTACTTGGTCAACCCTTTCCATGGGCGCTGAGGCTTACGTTCTGCGTTTCATACCAGCATTGCTTGGTGTGTGAGCGCCCCTGAATTGTGTACGGTATGGCTGAGCCCCATCCTCAAGCAGCGTTATTGGTACAGGCTCCACCACCGAGTCAATAAATAAACATTCGGTTACTCCGTCCTACATACCTTCAACCAAAGATAGGTTGACCATCTCAAAGAACAATGAGTATCAGGGGTGAATAAACCCAGCAGGTCCCGGCAAAGCGCTCTTACTCACAATGGAATTTCACCATGGACAACAGTCGCAGTTTCCTCATACAGTTTCGAGTTAAGACAAAGCCCGTCTACACCCTTGCTGTCAGTGTTTTGGGTCTTCTTCCAATTGAGCGATATATTACCCATATCTCTACGATTCGTCTCTCTTTCATCTTATATCTCTCCATATTAGCATTCCATCCTCGACATCATGGCCCCCAACAGGCCTAGGGCTCAAGCAGCGAGGAGAGACCGCAGGAACCGCAGGAGGAACCGTGCCGACCCGAGCCGATTCGAGAGGGGCCACATCCACAGGAGTCCTGGTGTAGAAGGGAGTCGCGTCCAGAACCTCGATCATGGGAGGAACCGCGTCCAACGGAACCTCGACATTGAGAGGGCCCACGTACTGAGGAGCCCTGGCCGGGAGAGAAGCCGCATTTCGGATCCTGAAATGAATCATGTCCCAAGGGAATCCAGAGTTGACAAAAACCGCATTCATAAGATCCGCGGCAGTGAGTCGGCCGGAAACAGGAGGAAACGCGGTGGTAGGAGAAACCATACTGTGAACCGCGCTGCCAAACGCACTGAGAATCGCACTCGCATAAACCCTGTCGACACAACACCCGGTGTTGCGCAGAACCAGGCTCATGAGAACTACCCTGCAAATGACCGCGGTCAAAACAGTCGTTTCGAAAACTCACATGCCGAGGAACAATCCTCCGGGTCGGCCCTGGCTATCCTCACAGAAACTCATCAACGGGCACAGTCCAAAAAGGCTCTGATCAAGAGGTTGGGCCACATGACTACGAACAGAAAGAGACCTGTGCCACAGATTACCACGAGTAAGAAGTGCAAGCTACCAACCGAGTGGGTATCGTCAGAACCCTTTGAGAAGGTACGTACTACTAGGTAGTATAAGACCCTTGCATTGTTGCCCTTGCGCAGTATGTGTCTCCTGCTAACGCGCGGTCACCAAAGAATTGTCTTGAGAGGGCGACAATGCCCGCAGATTATGTGTTTGTTTCTAGGGGTAACGTCTATATTACTCGACACTGCCGATCCAAAACCAAGGAAGAGCATCGGACAGTCTATAAAGTCTATGTGAGGACGATCCCCCTGGATCTCGACGTACGGTGTTCACAGCCACTAACCTTACCAGGACAACACAGGAAAGAAGGCACTCGGAATCCGCGTCCCCGCTGATGTCTTCACTGCTGTGCTGCAATCCCACGAGGAAACTGCAGAGTCTCGTGCCAATGCCGTCAAAGCTCGCGACGAGAAAGACCAGGCGCACTATAGAGAGCTGCTACACAAGCAGTTTTCGTTGATGCCGGACGAGTCACTGGACAGTGTCCTCCAGCACGCCTTTCTCAAAGGATCCGGCCGGGTAGGAAGAACCATGACCACATCCGAGTCAGGGAAGGCCACCTTAGCGGTGGAGGCTCATATTCGTCACGTACATACACCCTACGAGGCACTGCTTCGCTCGGGTGTTTCCCGGCTAGAGGCACGCAAGAAGATTTGGCCAACACTACATGCAATACGAACAGCATGGGCAGGGCAAAGCGAGAATATTGAAGAACCAACACTACTTGATCTACGCAAACAAAGGGGGTAATCAGCCTTTAACACTTGTCGAGTCTATATGCCAGACCCATGCATCGATTGACAGTCTCCTCTCGACTGTCCAAGTACATTAAGGTCTCTCTAAAGCAAGTGGAGCTGTCGGAGGTCAATGATAGCATGGGGATGTTTTTAGGAAAGGAGGAATTCATGTATTTCTAGCATGCATGGACTACTACTAATACTATTGTATATAACTTGGGCGCCTCTTTCTGAAATGAGTTTGCAAAACAAATTCTTCCACTCCGCTAGTCTAAATCACCTGCGAGTAGTCGCCATGAACAGGAGTAGGAAGCTCACCTTTTAATTGATGATACCTAACCTTCACATAGATCACAAATCCAGAACAGCGAGCCACTGAACCCTTATACAGCCTTGATAAAGAACCCAGCTCCCGTCCATTTCTATATTTCTCTCCTCCGCATTTTCTTTCCACCACGCTACCCGCAGAGAGAGAAGGGCTTCATAGATATCCCTGTAGACAGCAAACGGCGTCAGGCTATCCGTAAGGTCGTAACTGTGGCGCCGCTGTTCCAGGTATCCAGGCTTGCGTGATGTGGGTTCGCGAATGTCTCGGTGACGAGCCTGCTATGGATTATTGCAATCATACCCTTGTCTCGATAGTCGTCAAGATGGCTTTTTCTCTTTCTGGTTTCGTCCCTCGGGGTGTCCTATAGAATCGATGTTATGCCTGAGACAGTGAGTCTGCAGCGGCGGAGGAGTTGGGGGCGCGTTAGGACGTCCGTTGGGTTCGTGGGCTGATTCAGGTGCTCTCTCTGAGCTAGGAGTCTGGAAATGGTGACCTGCTTAGTAGACACAGTTAACGGTGGGTCTAATGGCAATGGTGTTGGGCTGTCTAAGTCTATGGTTGGTTATAAAACCGTACGTGGGTGAGTTTGGTGAAGGGAGATGTGGATGATGAAACCGAATATGATACTCGAGATGCTCCGACAGGGACGATCTTGTCCACTCGGAGCGATATGGTGATATAGTAAAGCTCGTGTCATTGTTGGTTTCCGCCATTGCTTTGTAGTAGAAACAAATGTTGGCACGAATGCCTGAATACCATCACTGATGTGGTGCAGCCCTTCGAAGTTCTCATTCTAGTACCTCTTTGTTCTTTACATGTGGAGTTACCAGCAAACAAAGAGAGTTGTACATCTGGGTCGAATGGTTCTGTTTGCTCAGAAGCTCGATATCCATTTGATAATGAGGCTGTTAGTCAGGGGCAGGTAAAGCTGGGTGTGATGGTAGACCTCCCTCATCCGCGCAACCAGATAGCTGGGATTGGACGAGAAGCCAACTCGCTCCTATTTCCATATGACGGAACTTCTCTGCTATGTACTACTGGGTCGTTATGCTTGCTTAATCCCGGATAGCGTTTTTCATATACCGGACCCCTACTGTCTATATATATTTCCCAAGGAAGCGCGCAACGAGTGATGGCTATTGTCGCACCCGTTTGATATTAGATGTGTTACTGTATGCCGCTCCATGTATCTGATGTAAATATATGCTTTGGCCAGAGAATATGATAATATCCCGGAATCCAGTCCCAAGCATAATCAAAACAATGCGCGGCGCTCTGTTTTCGAGCCACGTATCTAGGACTCCAACATTATTCTCAACCGCAACAGGCTGCTCGGTGCATAATGGCGATTCAAATAGTAAGCAACAAGCAAACAATTCCTCAATCGCAGAGCCAGCTGCCAACGAATGGAGGGCATAGATATACTTCCCAAAGCGGACATAGGGCTAGCCCTAGTACTTATCGATCGGAGATTTTCCTCAAGCTCCGCGGATGATCTCCGACGACATCCAGCGAGTACCATCGCATACGCACGTCGTAATGGATATCTCCGACCTCATTGAGCCTCCACAAAAGCGCCTCAAGACTGAGGAAGCCGCCGGCGCAGAGGAAGTTGTTCTTCCCGCTGGCGGAGCTCCGCAGCAGTCCGACGCCGAAATCGACGAACAGCTGTCGAAAGAGATAGCGGTTGGAATCACCGAGTTTGTCAGCGCTGATAATGTGGGGTTTGCGGGTACTCTGAAGAAGCGGTATGATCCTAAAACAGGGAAGAGCTTGGGATGCGTGCTAACTGTGCTTCTAGATACACAGATTTCCTTGTCAACGAGATCCTTCCATCCGGGAAAGTTTTGCATCTGACGAATACATCGGCGTCAAAAACGAATGATGAGGAGACTAAGCCTGCGCCAGCCGAGGAAAAACCAATCGAGGAGAAGCCTAAGGAGTCCGAGACTCCTGCGCAGGAGCCCCCGGCCCCCGCTGAGTTCCAGTTAACGGAAGAGGATGCGACGCTTTTGAACTCGCTCTTCGGCGCGGAGCACACACAGAGAATCGTGGCTTTACACAAGAAGGCATTGGCGAACCCGAAGACCAAACCTAGCGAACTGGGAAAATTGAACACCGTTGTTGTCAACGACCGCGACCAGCGCATCCAGATGCACCAGGCCATCCGTCGGATATTCAGCTCGCAGATTGAGTCGTCAACAGACAACGAGGGAATGATGGCTATCTCGGTCGTTGCAAACCGCAACAAGAAGACTGCTCAGGGTGGCGGACGCAGCGGCAACAATGGAGGCGGACGTGGGGGATCGCGTGTAAACTGGGATGAACTGGGAGGACCGTACTTGCACTTCACAATCTACAAAGAGAACAAGGACACCATGGAGGTCATCTCGTTTATTGCCCGCCAACTAAAAATGAACCCGAAGAGCTTCCAGTTCGCAGGTACCAAAGACCGCCGCGGAGTGACTGCGCAAAGGGCATGCGCGTACCGCCTGCAAGCCGATCGTCTCGCAAAGCTCAACCGAACGCTCCGCAACGCCGTCCTTGGAGACTTCGAGTACCAGCCCCACGGTCTTGAGCTCGGAGATCTCTTTGGAAACGAGTTCGTTGTGACCCTGCGCGAGTGTGACATTCCCGGAATCGACCTTCAAGACCGCGCAAACGCCGTAACAAAGGCAAAGGAGCTTGTCAACACTTCGCTCAAGAACCTCTACCAACGTGGCTACTTCAACTACTACGGCCTGCAACGCTTCGGTTCCTTCACAACACGCACAGACACAGTCGGCGTCAAGATCTTGCAAGACGATTTTAAGGGCGCCTGCGACTCAATCCTCGACTACAGCCCGCACATCCTTTCCGCCGCCCAAGCAGACGAGAATCTGAAGGAAGGCGAAGTCTCCTCAGTTACAAACATCAGCTCCGAAGACAAAGCGCGCGCACTGTCAATCCACATCTTCCAAACCACCGGCCGCGTCACCGATGCCCTCGACAAAATGCCCCGCAAGTTTTCCGCAGAGTCAAACATCATTCGCCACATCGGCCGCTCCAAGAACGACCACCTCGGCGCCCTGCAGACAATCCCCCGCAACCTCCGCCTCATGTACGTGCACGCCTACCAGTCCCTTGTATGGAACCTCGCCGTCGGTGAGCGCTGGCGCCTATACGGCGATCGTGTTGTCGAGGGCGATCTCGTCCTGATCCACGAACACCGCGACAAGGACGGCTCCTCTTCTGTCTCAGCGACCCCAGCAACAGGCGGCGAAACCGCCACCGTCGACGCAGACGGCGAAATCATCATCGCCCCCCAAGCGCACGACTCCGCCTTCTCCGTCGAAGACACATTCACGCGCGCGCGCGCCCTCACCGCCGAAGAAGCAAGCAGTGGCGCATACAGCATCTTCGACATTGTCCTCCCCCTCCCGGGCTTCGACGTTCTCTACCCGCCCAACAAGATGACCGACTTCTACAAGGAGTTCATGAGCAGTCCCCGCGGCGGCGGGCTGGATCCGTTCAACATGCGCCGGAAGTGGAAGGACGCGAGTCTGAGCGGGAGTTACCGCAAGGTGCTTAGTCGGATGGGAGCGGACTATTCTGTTGATGTCAAGCTCTATTCTAGGGATGACGAGCAGTTTGTTCGCACGGACTTGGAGAAATTGACCGCAAAGACGAGGGATGGGGGCGATGTTGACATGAGTGAGAACACAGAGGGCGAGGGCGACAAGATCGCTGTTGTTCTCAAGTTCCAGCTTGGGTCGAGTCAGTATGCGACTATGGCGTTGAGGGAGTTGATGAGGGGGAAGGTCAAGGCCTATAAGCCTGATTTTGGCGGTGGCCGGTAGAGCCTAATAACCCCTTCCTAGTAATTTAACTCCAAGTCTATATATAATCATGAAGTCTACAAGTCACTATAATATATTAAGCGCCTGGGAACGAATGCATAAATTCAACTTGCCAAACTCAGCTGGATATAGAGCGGGTGGATTAAAGACATGGATGTAGGTAGACAACTAAATAATCTCGTGAAACCCTTGAAATAAATAATCATGATTAGAACGTGTGAAGTATACTTTGAAGGAAGGAAGGGAACTAACTCCCTGAATTTGCAGGCTGCCTGGGCTTATGCTCATCACCCCCGAAACTCGACACAGATGACATGTCGTCCTCGTCTCTGACGCTTGTGGGCCTCATCATCGCCTCGCGGTCATTGATTTCCGAAATATCGGACATGGCGTCGTCGTTATCGTTTGGATGGTCGAATGGTGAACGAGGTCGTGCTGCAGAGTCTCTGGCGCGTTCTTCAGACGTCCTCCACTCGAGGTCTCGGTCTGCTACTGCAATCCCAACGGCTGCCCCGGCTGCAGCGCCTGCTGCAGCACCGGCTATTGGGCCTGCCGAAGAGGCGCTGTCTACTCCTGCACCTGTCGTTGCCCCTGGGGGGCGGGTGTAGGGT
>RHLP01000175.1:0-50210 GCA_003719405.1 Aspergillus incahuasiensis | reverse complement strand
GGGAAGGGAAGGGAGGTGGAGGTGGATAAGGAAATGAAACCTTCAGTCTTCAGCCTTTACATGGGCGCCTCCACTCGCGATGGCCCTTCTTCAGGTTCTAGGCAGAGGCAGACACAAACTAACTCGCAGCCGTATTATCTGCCAATCCTCAAATATGGGCTGATACTATTACTTATTCTTCTCCCCTTCTCCCCTCAGAGTCCAGCCTCCAGGGGCATCTAGCAGAGGTGAAGGATTTGGCCTGTCATTCCCGACCCACCGAGCACGCGGACGGTTTCATGCACCAGCACAACGTGGGCCAAGAGCAGATGTGGATGGATCGGCCTCTGGCGCGATCAGAGAACCTGGCCTTGCTGCAAGGGTGTTGCAGCGGTTACTTACCAGTGCCTGCTCTGGCGCTTGTCGCTGGGTGCAGAGTACTCCGCGGTCGCTGCCACTGTCACTCTGGGGGTTGTCTTTGCAACGACCGTCTATTCCTGCTCATCGTTCTTCAGCATTCAGATCTTGCATATCTGGGCTGAAGAAGACTGAAGAAGAAACCCTGGTAACGGGGCTAGGCTGGACGCCTGGGTACCGTAACCGGAATACCGTAAGTTACACTCATCGGAGGATCAGCGGAAGAAACTGTTTCCGTTCCTGGCTTCTTTCTGATGGAAATACTTTCTTTCCCTCAATTTCTGGTCGCCCAATTCCTGTCTGAGTCCATCTTATCAGTACTGACAAAAACCTTCTGACTCATGCTATTTTTCCGGACAGTGAGAATCTATCGGTCCTCAAAACGCGATCATCGCAACCTGCCAAAACCTGCCTAAGCACCTTCCGCTTCCAGCAGACCCTCTCTCCGCGCCAGCTCCATACACGGTAAAACCAATCATCGAGCTGCGATGGCTGTTTGTTTCCAGATTAGGACTAGTGGGCGCTCATCCCAGTCTAGCAGCAATTAAGCAGGATTTGCGTGACGCTCTTTCAGGACCTCCAGCTCCTTGCGATCTTCATTATTCGTGACTGCAACATGCGATCGACTGCGCAAGAAGGATTTCCGGAGATGATATACTTATACGTACGACGTTATTTCCATTGCTCCGATGATAGCGGCCTTCATGCCCACGTGGAAGTCCACGCTTGCGGCTTGAGAACCCTGGCCGATGTGCTACGGTCCAGTGCTACCAAAGACACACTCTAGTCACGTGGAACAAGCACTTTTCACACTCTGATCCCGCGAGTCATGAGAATTCTAGAAGGCTCACTATAGCAGTCAGGTCCATATTGGCATGTGCAACTACATCCTGCGTCCGATGCTGTTTCCACAATTGCGCCGTTCCTTGTCTTTGCCGTGAGCTATTTGATACTTGATATCAGCAACAACGCCCAAATAATTGACCCTTCGATACGTCTGATACGATACCCTCGATAATATTCATAGTTCGGACCACACCAGCGCTAAATCCACCCCGAGTGGGCTTTAGCGTGGCTGAGCGGCTGGAGGGATCGGGCTCCTTCGATGACTCTGACCTTCCCAATTATTGCCTAGTCGAGATCCATGCGGATCCACGTGGACACACGTGGACTCGTGGAGAGAAGCGACTGTCGCTCGGGCGCCTTGGCCTGGAGTCCGCCGTTTGACATCGCCGCTTGAGCGGTATCTCGCGCCTTCAGCCCCTGTCATTGGTACGAATTCTCCTCATCGGATTAATCGCCTTTGTCTGTTCTTGTGATTTGCATGTCGTGACTGTGGCTGACTGGATGCTCCAGCGATGTGAGATAACAGGGACTCTACTCCATTTATCTCAGTCTCGGCAATTGCTCGGCGCGAGCGCACTTGACCATCATTGATTGTCCTCAGCGGCAACAAAGCACAGTTAGATAAGTCTCTGGTCCTTCAACGAGGATTAGACTATAAGAGCCGCGCGGACCGCGAATCCGCGACAAGTCATATCTTGGTGGATGGTCGGAGACCGGCCGCGATTCTGGGATATTGGACGTATCAATTCACCGCATCTTACTCCGTACTCCAGTGCTACGTACGGCACACGGAGTACTCAATCACGCTCCGAGTTCGGCCCCCCAAAACAAAAGGGAAGCGTCTAGCATTTCCAATCTCCGACAGGCCGGCTGGCAGAAGTCTGAAGTCTGAACTCCCTCCCTGTCGTTCGCCGCTTTTCATGAAAACTGAGGCTCAAAACAGTCGATCGGAGATTCAGTTCGTCAATTAAGGTTCGACTTAAAAGCCATGCAAACAAGCTGGCGATGACAAATACGCGAGTCATACTAATCACGGCCAATCCGGCCCTTGGTGATGTTTCGTGATTTCTTCCTCGGCATTTCGAACTTGCTCCGGTGCCCACTCACTCAAGAGCGGTGAGTATCGGCCGACGACCAGCGACCCGTGTTATTCTGGTCCACATGCTTCAGAGTCAACGACTCACCAAGTGACCTTGTTTCTTCTAGAAAGGCAGCAGGCTTGTTTGCTTCCTGTTTTCTGGGTAGATACGTAAGCGCTTGGCCCAATCAGCCATAGTGGCAAATGCCTACTGTATCTGCTCTTCGTGTCCGCCATGCTGTGTTTGACGAAGGCTTGAGGCCAGCCTGGACCGGATATCAATTTCTCCAGTCACAACCATAATAGTACCACGGTGGGTGCACTACAGAAACTCAAAGCACGATGATCACTGATCGCCATGCGCTTGCACCTACTTGCAAGGGTACCACGGAGTACCTCTGTCCTGTATCACCATGACCATGCCCGAATTTCGATGCTGAAGGTCGAGACGTTTGAGATTTTCAGGTTTGACATCATGCTAAATCCTGCCGCGCTTTAGCAGCTTGTTGGCAAGATGCTATTTTGTCACAGTTGCGGCTGAAAATGATTCAAGAATACTACGTGCGGAGTAGTCGAATTGTGAATTCGGGAGACAATACGGAGTACTGTATGGATATATATACTTGGTCGTCATCTTGTCAAAAACGACTGGTATCATTATTTTTCTCTTCGATACCACCCGTGTCTATCTGGATACCCGCACAACATGCGTCAGCTCCAAAACCAAATCAATTGTTGTAAGCTCAGCCGCAAGGAAGATACAATTGATTGGACGGTAAGTCCTCACAGTCTCAAGTCTTGCCAGTTGAAATCTTCCTGTCCAGCTTTTCAGCTTGTCGCATGCCGAGTTCGCAAGTCGTTGATAACTAACGAGATACAGTACGGGATAACAACATAAGTGTCTGAAACGACCTCGATTGTAACAGAATGACATTGAGCTTTAGGCCATACGAGGTGTTCGGCAATTCCCGCTGCCATCCACTCTGGATTCTTACAAGCGCTCTCATATTTAAAGCACGGGCTTCGTAACTGCTTCGTTACAGCTACCAGGTCTCCCCTTGGTAATGGGATGCGGCTTGGTTTTGTAACACTAGGTGTGGCTGCCAGGTGATTTGTTTGCCTCGAGAATTGACTCCGTTAGTTCTTCCCTAACCGGGGAGGATATTCTTGATTCTGGCTAGGTGCATAAGCGGGCCTTGCGATCAGTTCCAACTACGAGTATCCTGAAGCTTCTATCGGTCTGATTTACTTCTTTGTGAGCTCGCCGCTTGGGACAAAACTCAGAGCCAGCACTGACCACTGACACCGGTCGGCTCGTAAGTCCTCGCTCTGGGCTTCTCGGCAGCGCTCCCCGCCTCCACCGTTATCATTTTGTTACCTGTTTTTTGTACAGCTTACCCGCGGTTGTGTCCGTATCCTGAAACAGAGGGAGCGGGCTAATATGGCCCTGGTGGGTCATAAAAGCAGACAAACCGAATCGTTAGTCGCGTGAACCACGTGGCATCGAGATAGCCTAGTCAAACCTAATGCTCCATGGTTTGTCCCGGTAAGTCTGTCTGCCCTTCTTTGGGCCCAGTAATACCAAGAGTATAGGCTAAGAAACTAGGATCACGAATATTGAAGATGCCGGACGGAGGTAGAACTCCAGGCGAATAATGACTTGTTCAGACAAGCTTGGATTCCAGAGCATAATTGCAGCAGTCGAAGAAGAAACGTCAACAGCAGAGCCAACCACTATTTGGGAGGGTCAGTACCAACGTCTTGATTAAGTACCTTGAGATCATTCCACAGAATGGCTCTCAAAATTCTTGGAATTTGTCCAGATGCTTTCACCTTCCCCTTGTCTAATCCGATTCCTAACAAGATTTTCGAGACATTATTCGGTACATCCGAAAATGCCGAGATATCTCCTTTCCACCACATGGCAATGGGGGCTGGGCCGTATGACCAGGCGGCCAGGCTGGCCCCGGGAAACGTCATGACATGGAGAATTCAAAAAGCGGAAACATTCGCCACCGCCCACCGCAGTGGAGCTGCCGGTCTCCAGAATCCAACGGCTTCACGACAGCTCCAGAATCAAGCCGTTCATTTTTGCCCTAAACAGCGTAGAATGTTCTTTGACGTCGCCGCTAGAAGCTTTGGAAGGGCTGGCGCGCAGCCTAAGAGATGTCATATCAATTCTAGTAGTGCTCTACCCGGGTCCGAAACTAGGCTTCTAGAATATGGCAGTGCACAGATGCAGAAACTGAACGCCCGGTTCAACATGACAGGACGTCTGTCCAAGGTGGAATGTTTCATACTCCCTCTTTTCAAATCCTTTGTTGAACGACGCGTCAACCCCTTTTCTCCATCTGAAGGTGATTATCAACAACAGAGTATGAGATCATACAAGCCCACTGCCATTCCATGGTTCTGGAAATGATTTAATCTCGGTCGGCGAAGATGATATCAAACCGGGCTATGGGTGATCGCTGCCCCTTATCAGGGACGAGCCCAGCGCCCCAGACTCAGAGTCAGAGGCAGAGCCCCTTACAGGCCAAGAATTTAGAAAACTCTAGAAGGATTCTGGAAGAAAACTAGAACGTTTGCCATGTTTCGCCAATAATTGCCGTCACTGTCAGCCATCAGCCCTTCGGACTTCGGTACCCATCAGGGTTTCAGACTTTCAAGCGGGTACACTCCCCGTTCTTCCCGTTTGGTTTAACCGGATCTCGCAAATGCAAGCATCTCGGCGTCAGGTTTCATCCTTTGTTGACGGCTGGGCAGAGGGCAGGGCTGAGATTGGGTTTACCCTGGCCCAGTGGCGAGAGCCAATACCTAACAGTTCAAGTGTCAACCTGTCTTCTGTCCTGAGCCGGATCTTGGCTGACTCTAGGAGTGAGGTGGTGCACCAAGCCTTCTACTACTACTCGCTGGGACGTACATGTTCCGCATTTGATCGGCGTGACAAATATCATACCGACTATCAGTTGATAATTGATACTACCATGATCCGGAGAAGCTCGGATCGCCCGAAAATTGGACGAGAGGCAGAGCGAACACGTGAGGATCTTCAGGGCTGTTACACCGCATCTCTGATGCTCATCCTAGTGGTAATCTATGTTTGCACTAGTACTGCTATGCCATGGGTCAAAGCAAGCCTCAAGGCTATCTAGCGAGTCTTGATTTCCAAAACCATGGATCACTCCTTCTCCCGAGAGACCACGAGGGTGGCAAACCGAGACAAATCCCGATCGATCCTACGTACTCCGGAGTGAAGGCTGGACGTGCCGAGGCCCCTTACGGAGTATAGCGTCAGCATCAATGCATCGATCGTGATTCAACGGCTTAGCCGGTGATCAGAGCCCAGCACATGATTCGTGCCAAGGTTTGGAAACGAGGAGATTTCGAGTATCGACAGGCGAGACGTTCTCCGGACTCCGGCTTATGGAAAAGCAGGAATCCGAGCTTATCTTAGTCATCTACCTAGGCTTGTTCAACTATCTCAGCCGCTGTCAGAGCGGGTGAGGCCAAGGCTAGGGATGTCGAGTCACTGAGTCAGTATCGGCAGCGTGAAGTTTGGTCCAATAGATACGACAAGACGCTAATCCTTGCTGACCACGCGAGAAACGAACTGCGGAGCTGAAAAGATTCCAGAGACAGGGAGCTAACTTGGTCGTCTTGCATTTAGGCTGGATGTGGTTAGGTCCAACCCTTTCCAGTCGTACTTGGCGCGATGGTTTGCAAGAAGGGTGCTAGATGGCGCGGTAATGACACTGATATCGCTATAGGGCTGCTAGGTGACACCACCATATATGTCCTAGGGATGGATTGGCTGTAGGGAACCACTACACGTGCTGTGCTCCGAGTAACATGGCTAATCAGGCATGTCTATACACAGAAGCCATCTCTAGGTACGTACTGACAGCGGACTCCCCTACCCCAGACAATTAATTACGCAGATGTCGTGCATTAGCGCAGACATGACAGCGCCGGTCACTGGCCAGTCCATCCCACGATAGATAAACCGCTACCTCCTTCGAGTATCCTCTGCGGCTTGATCAATCACCGAATACCAGACCAAGCATCCCTGCTACTGTTATTCGGACGTGAAATGTCTCCGTTCCGTCGTGGCACAGGCTTCCTCATTAATGCCTGATGCTAACTTATTCTCCAGTCCGTTTGCCTGCCGTGTAACAGAACCACGCCACTAGTCCGCCAATTATCACAGCATGGACTAGGTGTGGCGTGGCAGCTGGTCGTCTGCGTCTGCAATGCCATTCGATTCCGTCGCCTCCGGACGTCAACGTGGCTCGGTGGCTTAGCTTGCTTGTCAGACCCGGATTCGGCTCTTCACGAAAGAGCTTGCTACTCCTCCTGCAGTGGTTCGGCAGGCTTGCGTATCCCCTTTACTTGGATGGTCTAGGTGCATCGCTGGCGGATGCAGAATGCTCAAGTATTGAAGGGACCCCCTTGTCTGCTTACCTCTATACTATAATCTGGCTATATCAGGCACCCATATTCATCCCGCGTCGGTCAGCGAAGAGGGCGGTTTGGGTTCAGAGGTTGACACAAACAGACGCTCGGGTACAGCTGCTTATGCCCAGCCGCCGGTGCCGGGAACTGAATCTGAGTGTGAGATTTCAAGCCCAAGTCTGACAATTACGATGGCGATGGCGATTGCGATGATGATGACGAGAGATGCGCCTGTCTATGTATGGCAAGGGCGTCATGGATCCCGTGTCTATGGAAGGTGCTTATGCTCGTACTCGCGCTCGGAAGGGGCGGTGGGCTCTGGTCCAAATCTCATTCTTACTTACACTGATTATGGTCAGGGTGCAGAGTATACATAGGTACGTACCTCTAGCGATGTAAGGCACTTTGAGGTTGTCACCCAGCCCTGAGTCAGCATCATGTGTCTGGATATACACATGACTTCGGAACTGGAAATGCTACCTGATGCCGTGCAGTGGTACACTATTGCTCTATCCCATGCATTCACCTATCCACATATCGTTATACTCACCCAAACGATGGACTCGTACCCCGTGTTTACATAGAAGACTCGCCTTGACACCTGCCACTCTTTCAAGCCTTGAAACTCCAAAGGTTGCAGTCGGCTAGCAGCCAGTCTTGTCTCTTGAATGATAAATGACACATGCTGGATAGAGTATTTTCACTCGCACTCGCCCTCCCTTTCCTCTAATCTAGGGGCCTCTAATCAGAGCAGCCATCAAGAAGAAATTAAGCTTTGTATCGTTTCGTTTCGTTCGACTTGACTCGCAAGCCATTTGCGTGCCCGTTCGGTAGTGGGAACCACGCGGTATACGCTTGAAAGCAATATATTTGACACAAACAGGCCCGTTGGCGTGGGGAGGGGAGGGGGGTGTGAGTCGGTGGGTATCTGCCTGTTTCATTTGAATTCAAACGGCCATGGCCTGACACACGCACGCGCATGGCACCACGCCTGTATACATATATAGATCGTGGATCATGCATGGTCCCGGAATCCCACCAGGCTCCGAGTCCGAGGCCGAGGGGATGGGTCCATAGCTACGCAGTACAGGTCTGTGTTCTCCATAGGACTAGCTTTCTATCTGAGGCGGGGGTAGGAGGTAGCAAGACCGAGCATAGCGGTGTGCGTCAACATGTCTTGACTTACCCATAGGCTAGACCATGCTTGCTATGTGCGGAATGTGCAATAGGAAACAAGCTCCACGGGGCTGGCAGCTGGGGTACCTTCTTCAGGATTATGTGCGTAGTACGTTTCTCATCAAGTCGTGGGCACCCAAAGAGCCAGCCGCATATGTTTCTCCAGTGGGTATCAGGGCAACCGAAAGTACTGTACATCCAAAAGGGAAGGGAAGTCGCTAACTGGTTCAAGCGTAATACACCTTTCCAAACTCATCCATGTAAAGCTCTTCTCCTTGGCCCACGAAGTACGTCTGCTGGTTCATATTAGTCTTCCGATCAAATCCCTCCTCACCCCATATATCCTCCATGTCGACACGGAACTCGGTCTTGGGCTTCCCATCGTGCACACGCAGCTTCTCAAAGTAGACGTACGCCGCGTAGAAGGCGGTGCTCTGATTGCCGGCGCAGACTCCCGATTGTTTCAGGAACCTCTGCAATACCGCGTTCGTCATGGTCTTCCCGTCATTTTTGTTAGGCAGGCATTTTGAAAGTTCCTTGCGGAAGTCCCGGTTATGGCAAGCAGGGTCTAAAAAGATGCCGATGCGGCGGCGGATGACTTCGGGGGTTTCGTAGACGGGAACAGTGCCGGTGTCTTCGCCGTCGAGGGAAATGTTGCTGACGTCGTGCTTGTCGGTGGGTGTATAGTAGTACGCATTGCTGTCTTCATCCTCCGGTATCCCTTGCTCAAGTCTGGCTCTCTTTCTTTGCGCCACCTCCACTCTCTTATCTCGGATGCGCTTGAAGGCCCATAATTGCGGCGGCCATTCATCCTCGAACCTCTTTACCCTTGGCATATCCTGCGCGTCTGCGTCCGCAGATCCGGAGTTAGATTCAGGAATTGACAATGAAGACTCTGCTCTCCGCTTGCGGCCCTGGGAGTGAGCTTGGCTCTGATTCCGCGTGCGCGAGCTGCTAGAACCAGATTCACCATACAGATACTTTCGCATCCGCTCCCGCACCTCCGGGTCCCTCAGGTCAGGCGGCTCAGTCCCAATTAGTTCGGCCAACTCCTTCCTCGATCTATCAAGTTTCTCCTGCAGTATCTCATTGTTCCGGTACATGCATCTATACAAAGCCGAAATCCCTTCTCTCGCCCCGCCCTGTGCCAAACTATGGTCAGGACGACTGCCCAGTTCATCGTCCATCAAGACATCAAACTCGGCAGGAGATAAGAGGGGCAAAGATAACTCGGCAGGAGATAGAGAGGGCATAGATAGAAGTTCTTCTACATCGTCGTCTTCATCTTCATCTCCACTTCCATCTTCTGATCTAGAACCTGAGACTGAGTCAAGCCTAGAGATTGATGACGACGATGTAGGTGCAGGTGATGCCCTCTGCATGCGGCGCTGGCCCAGACCCTGGCCCTGGCCTCGTCTTTCCGTCTGTTTCGGTGTCTGCGCGCGCGATTTCTTCCACATCGAGTGAGGGAACTCCTCTTTGGTGAGCTCTTCACCGGCAATCAGCTTGCGAGCGGCTTCGGGGGTGAAGAGGCCGCAGAAGCCTGTTTCGCGAACGGCGCGTCGCAGCTTCCTGTTGTCTTCTGCTCGCTTTTCGCGTTCTAAGTCCATGGTCTTAGTTTGGCCTAGTGACTATTTCAGATGTCTCAATCGATTGATTGGTAGGAAGGTGGTGTTGGTGTTGAAGGACGATGAGTGGTTTTTGGGTCTCTCGGTAGTAAACAACGCGTCGCGGGATCACGTGATCGCCCCCGATCTATAGGGGGTATTGTCCACTCGATGGATGCTGTCCAAGGTACCCAAGCCCTTATATCTCACTAGTAACTAGGATCTCTCCTTGATATGCCTTCATATACACACCCCAACATCTAGGCTTACATGGATCATCTTCATTGCCAACGTCGTCGGAGGATCTGATAAATATATATCCACCGCTGAAATTCGCGAGCAAACTCTATCTATGAAAGCAACTTAAAAGCAATCGGTCAAGTTTTCGGGAAAACGTCAATCAAGATGGACACTATACATAATTCGCCGAACTACACAACATTCTTTAGGTATTCACCACTACCGATTTCAGCAAGGGTAGCTCACTATGCTATGTTAGTCGAAGGGTACCGACATGTTGGACGGGACACCGCATAACTCGAATAATAATACACAGCCAGCGCGAGTCAAACATTTAAGATCTACAGATCCAGCTAGCTAACAGAAGCACAGATGATGTTCCTGTTGGCCTGTGCTATCCCTGAAGGTCCTTAATTTCGGCAGGCGCTAGGAACCAATACCGAAAGGTCACAGGAAGTCTCACTACTCCGTATCAAGCAAAGTAACGCTAAGAATGGACTGACATGACACGAAACGAGACAAGACGAGATGAAATGAACTGAAATGAACTAGATCACGCCTCCGTAGACCTGTATAGTGTATACCAACGCGAACGTATGTATGTATGTAACAGAGTGTCTAGTCTAGCCTAGCTAGAGTACCCAGAGTCCAGAGTCCAGAGTTCGAATAGTAGCGTCCAAGGTCGCACCTAGAGCATCAAAAGCTCGTACCCACGCACATAAAACACCGCTGCGACACCGGTCTGCGCCGCACGGGACAAGACCAGAGCTTGAACACAGTCTGTCGATGCCTGCATGACGATGGCGGTGATCATCTGAGGTCATGGCATGGGGTAAGTATATAAGTATATCGCGCCGTATTCTGTAGCCGAGATACGATACCGGATGCCGGCTGCCTCGCCTCGTATAGATCGTGTGTGATCAGGCAACCACAAATCCAGGCGCAAACACATAATTTAACATCGCCGTCTTCAACCTCAGGCATCACGCCACCATCGTCCAAGCGAGCCCCCAGACCCCACCAAATCAACCACCTCCTCGAAGCTGATCTCGACCCGGAACATGCGCCCATCCGCTGTACCACTACCCCCGCCAACCGGACTGATCAGGCCCCATGCGACAAGGCGCTCCCACGCCTCGCGCGCAACATCTCTCCCCCAAACGCGGCCTGGCGTGACAGTAGCTCCCGAGACCGAGGCAGAGGTCTTTGCAGACGTCAACAGCCGGACGTATTCGGCGTATGCGGCGGGGAAAGAGAGGGCAAGTGGGGCTAGATCTTGCGCCTGGCCCGTTTCAGCGCCGGGGTCATATAGGGCTGTTAGGCGGGTGGCTGCGAGGAGTAGCGAAAGCGGGAGGGATGAGGGGGTTGACGAGGTGGATGTCGAAAGGGACGGCTGGAAGGGGAGGGGCGCGGGATCTGGGCAGGAGAGGGGGTGGTTTGAGAAGGTGCTGGGTGTCGGGATTTGAGGTGATGAAGTGGAGGTGGAGGTGCTGTGATGGAGCTCGGTGATGGACATCAGTGCGCTCGTAAAGAAGTCGCCGATAGATTTCGTCTGGTGGTATATCCGGCGCAGGTGCGTTTGGAACGCCGGATCAGCCCAGAGTCCCTGCAGGGTGTGAGCTAAAGTGCTAGTTTTAGGATGAAACAAGCTTGTGGTCTTACCTGTAGATACGTTCTCCACCCGTCCAGGGCCATCTTCCAGCTACCAGACTTGGCGATCGACTGGTCATCGGCGCTGAATCTGGACCCTTCGGCTGCTTCATCAAGATCCAACCCTGCAAGACAGGCTTCGGAGAATATCTCAAACGTCCGCGGCAGCGGCACATAGACTGATCTGTGACTGAATCGGCTTTTGACTCGCTTCTCGAGCATCTCAGTCACATCCACCTTGGTCGTAACACCAAGGACTGCCAGGGGTGCTTTGCGCGCTTGCGCGATATCAAACAGGTTGTAGAGCAGGGTCTGACGGGGATGAGTAACAAACTGGTCAAACTCGTCTAGCACAATCACGATCGACTTGGCTGCCATCGCACCGTTCTGGTTGCCAGCAGAACCCTGCAGCTCCTCAGGATGTGAGAGAAGAGCAAGTAGCGTTGCCATAGTATCAGCGTAGCTGGTCACCTTCCCCGCGTCTTCCTCTGTATTCATTTCGCGACCAAGCTGTCGCCATATCTCGCGCAGCGCCAGCCGGTCATCCGTATGTAGAAAGCCATTGAGCCGAACCACATGAAACTCATTCGTGTGCTCTTCTTTCAATGACGAGACAGCAGTCTCTATAATTGCTGTCTTTCCTGCTCCGCGCGACCCAAGAAGAAGCATCGAATTGCCCTCTCCATTAGTAACAGTCTGCTGGATCAGTCGATGCACCTTGTGGTACTCAACATCAAGACCTTTTAATGGCACGAGCCTCTTCCCATTCAGTTTCTCAACAACCGTCTTAGTCAACAACTGCATTTCCTTCGTGTACGCGTTGCGAATGAGGTTTTGGAACTGCTCGGCATACAGAGGCAAAGGCTCCTCACCAGTGACCTCATGCTCATTTCCATTCGAATCGCCCCGAGCAAGGTCTTGCTGCAGCTGCATGGCAACAAGATCATCCAATCCGTCCTGAAAATCGTCCGGCGACGGCGACCCATCCCCATCGATATCGACATTCTTGGATCCATCCGCCTCAGTCCCCGTAAATCGTACAGAAGACCTCTTCGACCGTGTCCTGGCAGGCCGGTTGACCTTCGGCTCAGCGGACCCAGTTTCCCAATCCTGGTCCTCATCATCCTTATTCGCAATATCATCTCCGGGTTCTGAAACCACCGATTGCAGCGAGTGACGTGGCCGTCGCGTTGCACTCCTCGATACAGACCGCACCGGCTTCTGTGCATTTGTGGCCCCAGGCGTAGGCGTAGGCGTAGATATAGCCGAAGGCGTAGAAGCAGCCGGAGCCGCAGCCGCAGCCGCACTCTTCGCCGGCGTCGGTCGGGGTTTCCTCACCGACCTTGTGCGCGTAACCTCATTCTGCACAGCGTCGTCCTCGTATCGCTGCGGCGCCTTCCTTTGGCGCCCGCTGGACCGCACTCCTGCTCTGAAAGGGGTAGCCCCTGTGTTTGCGCCTGCGCCTGCGCCTGTGTCTGCATCTCCGGTATTGACCTCAGCGCTATCCGCGGCCGCGACCGTGACCGCGCCGTTCGGAGTATTCTGGACCGGCGTCGCAGCGTCTTGCATTGCGGTGTCGCCATCTTCATCCGCCCCTGTGTCATCCGAGACTCGTCTTCTCTTTGCTGTGCGCGGGTCTTTCATCGTTGCTGGTAGGCGAGGTTCGGATAGGTGGTGTAATGACCCGTGAAGGGAAGATTTGATTCCTCGAAGGGGTAGGTTCCTGCGCGCGACGTTCAATTGTCGATCTAACCCAAAAATTGATACGTGTATGAAGATATCAATGGGTCATACGATTGCAATGGTGCATGGAATTGCAGGAGTTGTATTCAGAAAGGGTCGGACAATGTTCTGAGAAATGTCTGGGGTTGATTTGCACGGCATGCACTGCCTGAATCCAATTCAGTAATCAATGTAATAGAGACTGTTTAGATACATGACAGAGTATCATACCATTGATTTGAGCCTACGACGTGGAGAGTCGAAGCTGTCTGGGGAAGTTGATGCTCGGTCGGAGATGGTTGTTCAGTGCTCGGGGAAGAGCGCGGGCCTCAGGCAACACGCGAGACGCGAAGTCAGGTGCTCTACATCAGACATCTCATCTACATATCTACATATCTACAGACAGCTGAGACATTTCTGCGGCTACTGTCGAGTCTACCTACCTTCAACAACATTGACCAGAGCATAGGATTATGGAAGGCAAGGCCTCGTATCATTTGTGACGCTGGCGCTGGCCAGCTCAAGATTGGAAGAAATCTTGGGAGAAATAAAAAAATAATAAAGACAAATCGTGAAGCAAAGGCTGCGTAAGATGATCGCAGTAAGTAACCGTGGCCCCCATCCATAGAGATCCGTAACCCATTAGGTATTCCCGCTAAACGCGCCGAGTACGCCAGCCTCAAATTCATCACAAGAATAAGCACCCAAATCCACGACGAACGCCAGTCCATTCCAATCGTTTACAAGTGAATAAAAGAGATAGCGGTAATAAAAACATAAAGAAGTCAAATGATTCGTCAGGTGTGTGAATAACCAGCCGTGTCTGAAGAAGAGCAAGGTGAATGTCGAGGAGTGATCAGGAAACCGTCGGAGTGCGGGCGGGCGGCTGCCTTGACGTGGAAGCATCCCTCATCGGAACATCTGCCGTGGTTGAACTGGCTAACGAAGAGCTATTCTCTGGGTGTAGATTGCCTGCTGTGACTGAACTATCTTGTCTCTCCGAAGGTTGAGTAGGTGGAGTGGGTGGTGGCATCGCAGCCTGAGCCTGGGTTTTCTCTGACGTCGGAGTCTTTAGCGACCCCCTTCGACTAAGATAGTCTCCTAGACTGAGCTTTTTTTTCACAGGGCTAGGAGCGGCCAGTCCTGTTCCAGGGAGAGCCATTATGGCAGGATGGTGCGAATTCGGATCCAAAGTCGATGGAGACGATATCGCCGAGGAGATTGAATTCGGGCTTGTCGCAGAGGGATGGGAGGACACAGCGTTTAGAGGCAGTTGAAGATCCATACGAGGACTAGTGGCCTTGCGCGCAGGTATTCTAGCAACATGTGCCGCGCTGGACGGCCATGGTGATGATAACGGCACCGCTTTGCCTGGCCCTCGGCCACGGGATGGCGACATATCTATCGAGGCATTGCGCGTTTGGGACCGCGCGGAGGACGCTTCAGTTGGCGACTCCAAATCGCGCATCTCCGCATCTTCCTTCTCTCCTGATACACTCGGGGTGGTGGCCGTGGGGGTGGGAGCCAGATGAGATGACCCTTCATGCGCGAGTTTACTCGATTGAGGTGAGACGGGTTGTTGACGGCTGGTATTTTCGATCCGTATTCGGTCATTGTGACACCGCTTGAGCAGACGCTGGGTAAGAGGGACGAAGTTGGGCCGCTTAGAAGAAGGAGGGGACGGTATTACGCCGTTGGTAACCTCTATATCTGCTTGGACGGCAGAGTCGACATACCGAGTGGAAGGGGTACTAAGGCCAGGCTTCCGCGGTGATCGGTGGCCGCCTCCAGACAACGGCGGCGAGAATGATTGACGATCAGAAGCACTGGCTCCGGGTGTTTGAGCGGACTGCCCACTGACACGCTTTTTCCGTTTGTGGTTGGTTTGTTGATCCTGCTCTAACTGCTGGAATTTCTTTTCTGCTGCCGCGATCTTGCGCCTTTCGCGAGCAGACAATTCAGAATCCCCAAAGACATGCGCCTCAGTAGGGGTTTGTAGAGTCGGAGTCATATCACGGCTGCGAGTATGTTCACGAGTGGAACCGGATGTAGAACGGCTGTCTGCGTGGTCATCGTCGTCCGGGGGTTTGACGATTTCACTCCCTGAACGGCTGTTGTTGGCAGGTGGTGTTGCATTAGACTTGCTTTTCGTCTTCCTCCGCTTGGTTTGCGTTTGTTTTGCGCTTCCATCAACATGCTTCGGATGCCGCCGGCAATCAAGACTGGAAAGCAGGCAGCTGGGTGGTGGATCACACGCGCAACCACCAAAGTTGGCCAGGACATTGCTGATACAAAAAGCAGCCATTTCCTGCGCACTATCACTAGGTTCTTGTTTGACGATGCGATTGGTAGGTCCCAAAAATTGAGAATCAAGATACCATGTTGCAGTGAGCTCGGAGCCTGGTGCAATGTCCTCTTTAGCAACAAAGCAGAAATGATACTGCACTTGATTTGTGATGTAGGTCTTCATGGTCACATTGGGACGACACGAGCGCCTGGCGTAACGAAGAATACTGCCCTCTTGGCGACCATCGATGTATATGGGTAGTTGGGGATGAAAAAAGACAAAGGGCTCGGGATGTCGCAGTTCTTGCCAGCGATTCTCGGGGTCAAGGCAATAATCACGCAATTGACCGACCTTGCCTGTAATCTCGCCAACAATCTCATCTTTACCAATAGCATTTTGCGTTTTGAGAACCTTCCAAGTAGGATGAATGCCATCAACTTCGGTACTAGCATCCGTTATTGTCTCGAGCGACAGCGACGGCCATTGGGATCGGTTCAGCGTCTTGCATTTGGTAAGAACCTCGTCTGCAGGGCGATTTGCTACCTGGGCAACCGCGCCAGGATCTTGAGCCCATTTAGCCAGATTAGAGGCCAGCGGTAGATTGCCATAGAGGTTGCTATCCCTTTCGGCATACCCATGATCCTCGTCGTATAGATGAAGGAATTCATTAGAGTAGAGAGGGAGCGAGGGCTCGGTCGGTTTGGTTGGGCTCATAGAGGCCGCGGTGCGCTTGCGTCCATCAAGGGTAAGGGCCAGATTGCCAGGGAGCGAAGCAACCGAGCCCGACGCACGATGGCTGGTTTTTGATTTTTTGAAGGGAGGCTGATCGCGACTGCTTGATTCTGACCGCTGATGGAAACCATTCGGATGATCTGCATGATCCTTCACCTTCTTCTTGTGGCTTTTCGCCCCTGATCGTTTAGCCTTCCGGTCACCGCCATCGCTCTGCTCCCTGAGGCGCCTCTGTCGCTCCGTGGCGCGCCGCCCGTCGAGATGACGCGGCTCACAATCGACGCAGTTATGGACCTCCGGGACATCCCGAGCATGGTAATAGCATTCAATATGCTGCCATGTTTCGCAACCCTCGCAGAAGACCGTATTCCCATCATCATCTTCGAACGCACATATGCATTTAATAGTGTACGGCTCCTCTTCAGCCGGAACAGAATCTGAGACGGCGCCGTTGATGATGGGTGAGTTCAGAGGGGCGGTGACGGGAAAAGGCTCCGTGGTTGGATGCGTGTTGGCGACTGGGGAGGTATCTGTCATAATCCGACAGAACACCCCCTCGAATGATTAGTAAAAAGCGCGCTGGGGTCTGGACTTGCAAATGGACAGCGAATGGGATTGATTATATCCCTAACCACATATCACAAGCAGCACGAAGAGCCTTCACCCCAAGCCAATACCTGCCTTTGAAGTAGAGGGTATATGTGATTCAGCACGTCGACAACTCCGTGCAAGATATCGAAGCCTGATACGCCTGGGGAGTCGATGCGATGAGTGCAAAGCGTGCTTGCAAGTCACAGCTGACTGCAGAAATAAAGGCTCGTCCGACAGCTTCACGACCGGCTGTTGTTCCGATAACGAAGAAGATGTTGATGATAAGTACGGAAGGTCGAATATATCGTGGTTCTAATAAGGACGTCGTCCACCGTGCCGTCTGCGACCGTGGGAAAGGAGGAGTTTGTCGAGGGTCGAGAACCGGAGGATGCGAGTAGGCGAGAGAGGCATGAATCGCATGGAGATGAGGAAAGCGAGCGAAGAGGTAGACGACAGTATTGAAGTCGAAGAAACAAGTAGAATAGATAGGGTGATGAAGAGGTAGGGATATTAAAATAGGAGAAGAGGAGGGAGGTAGAAGGTCGAGGGCGAAGGAGGACGGAATGTGGGAGGAACAGACGAAACGACGGATGGAGGAACTCGGGAAGTAGCTGAGGTGGATCAATGCGAGACAAGCGAGAAAGGTGATGAGTCGAGTCGAGGATGCAGAGGGAGCGACAAATTGAGGGACAGAAAGCAAGAGACAGCAGGAAGAGGATGGAGAGTGAGAAGAAAGAGGACAGGACAGGACAGGCTAAAGCCACGGATGGGCCATTCAAGCGGCGCGTCCAAGACCCAAGGTGAAAAGGGAAAAGCGCGGAATAATTTTTCCCACCCGATCGCGGTTTCTGGGGGAGGAGTGGTGGTCGATCAGGATTTCTGCGCCGGTTTAGACCATCTGTACTGTGCTATAAGACTGTGAGTAATATAGCCGTTGTGGCTTATAGCACGGGAGAGAAGGGCAGAGCGAGATCATGATGGAAGGGGGGGAGCAACTCTGGGTGAGAGGGGGAGTCGAGGCGAGCAAGAATCCAGTTGGAGGAACGGTTGCAAGCTCGAAGCTGGGATTCATGCCTTAGCTTTAAGGCACCACTGCTGCTTGCAGCCTGCAGCTTGATGCCTGAGGACGGAGCAAGTCTAGTCCAGAAGGGGTATAGCATGGTGCCAGGTGCCAAGACCCAGTTTGGGCATGGCGGAGAAGGCAACGGGGGCGATCGGGAGCCAGAGATTGACAGTGACAGCCGATCATGTTCTGTGCTGTCAGTAAAAGCCTGGTCTTGTCAAGTCAGCAAGAGGATAAGGTGATATAGCGACAGCAGCCGGTGGGGGGCCTGTCTTGAAGAGGGGATTTGCCCCTCAACTATAGGCAGTGCAACCATCGGCGCGTTCAGGTAGATACTCCGAACAGGATGGAGGACAAAAGTGTCTGGCAGGTGAGACGTAACGGCCTCTCACAATAACGGTAAGTGAGCACAACAATAGAGAGATGGGGAGGAATTGGACTGCGTAGACAGAAATCAGGAAACGATGAAGGTGAGTTGGAAACCAAGCACGGAGTTGAACAAAACATTAAATCAACTGCAGTAGTGCCCGGCTCCCATCCGGTATATTGGGCTTCATAATGCATAGGGCCGGGTACGCCCAGTGCGGTTTGGCAAAATCCAAGGACAACAACAGCGTTCCAAATTAATGACCACCATGAAAAGATGGGACAGCCAACCCCGCGGAAGGACTGCTTTTTGATAATGGGTAAGTAAGTCGGTGGTTTACGGGACAGAGAAAGTATATGGAAGAGGGAGGCAGAGGATGAAAGGGGACGGAGTCATGAAGGGAGGAATAAGCAAGTCATCTGAGCCGGGAAAGGATTATTGGGGAGTAACATGATCTCCTCGATGAGCGGCGGTGCAAGAGAAGCGAGAAACACAAGAGGGGCCTGAGCAGATGGCATCACCTAGTGCAGGAATTATTGACTGCTGGGAAGATGAGTTGGAACTTGACCTCGATTGATGGATAGACACGCTTGACAGGGCAAAGAATGTGGAATGAGTGGGACACCCGAGCCCTGATACCTGACTTTTGACGCTCAATAACAAAAAGAATAGGTTTGGCGAGGCTTTCTCCTCCTTTTAGGGGCCGGCGTGTGGTGCGTGGCGAATTTGACGGCGGGGAGGGAAAGTAGCGGAGATGCAGTGCGTTCCTGACGGGGGATGGCTCCCGCCCAAGGCTACTGCCACAGCCCGACCTCTCCTCATTTTGCTGCACTACATAAAGCTTCCCTACAGTTTTATATATGAGAGGGAAAAAAAAAATCAAAATAAACAGCGTATCTACAGCCATCCTCCTCGAATTAGGTGGAATTCAACAATAAGCGGCACACAACCCAGAACGAACGGTGCTCAAAACAGCAATCACTGAGGATATATACTAGGATTCATTGCCTGCTGAAGTAAACTAGGTAATCGCAAGACACTCAAGAACTGATAGGACGCGGCATAGGTGTAGTCGATCCCTCTTCCTCGGGGCTTTGTGCTTGCACTTCCTCCATCTCAATGACTTGCTCCTGGGGCCGGTCTTCCTCCAAGTCGCCCCGATATTCAACCACAGGCGAGTCCAACTGAGCAGCTTTCTTGCGGACGGTAGTAATGAATCGATGTCCGCCGTACAAGAGGCCAAATAAATTAAGAGCAATATGGGCGGGAATCCCATTCCGAGGATTCCAGCCATGAGCGGGAGCAATGGCAACTTGCGCAAGGTTGAGGATGATCAATATGAGGCTGAAGCCCATAGCGAAGTAGGTCCCGAAGGGCTGGACAAAAGACCGATGGACGGGCATGATTTCCGATTTCTTGACCACTCTTCGGAACTGGAGGTACGCCAAACACGAACATAGCCAGGAAACACATCCAATGGTGGTAATGAAGAACATCAGATAGTTGTATACCGAGGAGCTTGTGATAACCATGCTCAGGAAGCAGAGCCACGTAAATCCTGCTGAGATGGCGACAGACATGTAAGGGACATTCCATCGGTTGCGAATCATGAACATAGCTGGAGCGTGGCCGGTTTCTGCCAACGAAGACAGCATGCGAGAAGCCAGGTTAAGAAAGGTGCGTCCAGAGGCCACAGAGGAGAGGAAAATCAACCCCCCTGCCAAAGCCGGTAGCAAACTAAGCCTGGAGTCAATGATACCAATCATGTAGGGCGAAAGTCCAGCACCATTGCCTCCGTTCGTAAGTCTTTGATCGTCATACGGGGCCATGACAGTAAGGGCCAACGTGCTCAAGATGTAGAGTATGAAGGTAACGATGTTGCTGTTTCTGGTGTACCTGAAGATGCTGTTCCCTGGCTCCACGTCACGATCTTCGGCTATTTGCACGGTCAACTCCGGGAGGAAGGCGAAGGAGATTGCACTGCAGAGAATGCAGAATAGCAAGCCGAGGAAGCGTCCCAAGTCACCGAAGAGTAGGAACTCGGCGAACGGACCGGGGGTTACCCAGTACTCAAATCCTCCCACGATCGCCCGAGGCTGACTGGCACGAATAGCGAGGTAAAAGGAAATGATGATGAGTCCGACCGTCGCTAAGAACTTTATCCCCGTAAAGACCGTTTGCGACCTTCTGAAAAGCTTCTCAGGCAGCATATTGAAGAAGAAGATCACGACCATCACACCACCCATGCGCAACGCAAGACTCGCGCTCGGTTCCCATAACCCAAGGTGGACCATCCCAGCGGTGACTTCGAAGGGGACGAGCAAGCTCAGGCCGATCCATCGCAGATAGGCTATTGCGAACCCCATGTGATTCGAAGTGTAATGATAGTTGTGAGCGAACATCGCGCCATTTCGGGTGACGGAATGGGTTGAGATCTCGGAGACGGCACTTGTCACACAGTATACCAATGCGCATAGAAATAAGTAGGCGAAGATGAGCGAGGCAGGGCCGCCGGCCGCGAGCGCCTGGCTGGACCCGACGAAGAGGCCGGTCCCAAGAGTTGGGCCCACCGTCATAGTTTTCGATAAGGATAATGACGAAGAATAGGCTTGAGAGGGGTTATAGACACATGAGGAGAAATGGCGAAGAGTTGGTAGGGAACCAGAATCAAACAATGGATGTGGTCGGGAGGAGGAATCTTGACCCTGTAATTCGCAGCTGCATGGTGCCTGCCTTACGGAACTCCGCCTTGGTGGCCGAGGGTAGGAGCTGAATTTCCCCTGCTAGGTGACATTGGTTCCTCAAATGAGAAGGAGCTCGGATTTCTCCAAGCAATGACCCTGCAAGACTCGTAGTCAAATACATGGCAAAAGCACAAGTCGTGAACTAGAATGGAATCTGAGGCTGGGTATCACTGTCTAACAACAAAAAGAGAAAGGATGGAGGGTGGAGGGTGAGAGGGGCACGCATTAAGTGTCCCCAATGCCCAATGTAGAAGACTATGTCACCCGGCTCCAGGGCTAGGTCAAGAGGACCCAAAGTTCTGTGGCATACCATAGGCAGAGATTATGTGCTCATTTGCTCAGATCATCAGTCATCTCCGTCTCCGCATATTCGAGCCACTCCCCTGACAAAGCCTTTTTCCAAAATCTGACAACCCCATCGTCGCCGGAAGAGATAAGACAATCACCTGCATATTGATCAGAAGTAGTTGGCGATGAGGGTAAACTGAGCGGACTAACCGGCATAGGAGAACCCAACTTGCCATACATCGAGATGCTTGCTGTCAATGCACGCGACTTCCGTGTAGGTATGCTTGAATTGGGAGTCACCCGTTGCGGGCCGGTTGCTCAATGAACTAGGTGCACGGTTTGCTAGAGCCGAGCCTATTCCTGACTGCGCTGTGTTGCGAGAAGACTGAGATTGTCCTGAAGTTTGGGCGTGGTTGCGGTCCGAATCTCGAGCATTACTAGATTGTAGGGAGGTATACACCTCAAAGATTCGAACAAAGCCGTCCTTACACCCGCTGGCTATGAGATCATAGCCGCGAACAGAGCCATTGGCCCAGGATATATCTCTCACCAGCCCCCCATGCCCTTTCAACTCAATTGCGTGGTAGAAGCGGCGGTTGCTATCAGTCCGAAAGATTTTCACGCTATCCATAGCCGCAACTACTAGAGACAGACTCTTGCGGTCCCATGAAGGCAGCACGGCATGGGTGATATCCGTAGGGTCATGATGAAACTGCACCTTGAAACTGGTCTCCTCTCCTCGCGGAGGCGCGGCACATACCCTGAACTCGTCGACAGTCTGCCAGTCAGCAAGCGAGTCCGGACTAACGGGTTCCATGACCCTGAGGAAGCCGTCGCGCGTTATGACAGCAAGCCAGGACTCTAGGTCAATGTTGCGAAAGTCAAGGGAGACGTAAGGATGCCGCTGTGGCGCCATCAAGCGGAAGATAGACCTAAAGCGCCGGCCAGAGTTTGGCGGCTGGGTGACATCTTCCTGCCAGATTTTCAACTTCATATCCTCGCCTACACTCCCTATATGCTGGCCAGTAAAAGGCCCATTCCAGGTTGCCTGTGGTAACAGACCGTTTAACAACGCACCAAAGACCGTAAGAAGGGGTGCTTACATCTCGAATCTCCGCATCATGAGCACGCCAGGTGTCAGTTAGCTGCCATTCGCCATCTTTCTGGTCCCAGACTTTCATGCGATGGTCCGAGGAAGCGGTAACTATGCGGTTGCCATAGAAGTTGAACTTGGTCACAGTGACCAGATCGCGATGACCAGCGTCAAAGTCAGAGAAACCGGCAGACATGTCTGGCCGCTTTCGATCCCAATCGGAAGATCTAGCCCCTGCAAGACATACAGCTGAACGCGTATGTACTACGGATTGTGGTCAGGAACTGGCCGAATAGGATTGGACGTCGGGTGGGTCATGTGAGCTATTGGGCATACAAAGTACCTCACCGCCTGGCAGCTGCCTAGTGTTGATGGGCAGAATAGCATGACGTAAGCTTCGGCTGTATTTTTTCCGTATCATTGCGTACACTCTACGGAGTAAAAGCCAGATTGCAGCATATAAATCTCGACGGCCCGTGAACTTGTGCAGGAACCTGGGACTGGGATGCGGATTGTGTACTCTACACACAATGGCAGTGATAGCAACGACTTCCCTCTCCCGACGGGAGACGTGGAGTCTCTTGGTCCTCGCAGGTGCCTGTCTCGGCGTGCTCGTCAATACATATGAAGGAGAGGGCGCTCCCTTGGTGCCATCCATTGCATTCAGCGGAATTGCATTTGCCGTGACGTTCAGCATGATCAGATGGCTTGGCCCTGTCTTCATTCGAGCTGGCTTGAGTGGGAAAGACATGGCTAAACCAGAACGTCCAGTAATGTACTATAAACTTGCCTGTCGGTTTTCGCCTGCAATGAGACTAACGCCTTGATATAGACCAGAAACCATGGGTGCTGTCTGTGCGGTGGTCTATCTCCTTGTTCTAATCTTCTTTATTCCTTTCGCTTTCTACAAGGATATCGTAGCGGCCACTTCCGGCGGTGGCAATCGCGATGTTGTCCTGGAGGTCCACCATGTAGAGACAGGCCGGACGCTGCACAGGTTTCCTCATGAGAGGGTTCGTGCCTTCATACTTGCTACCTTTTTATCATTGCTAAGGTTGCTGACAATTATTCTGCAGCTTGCTTCGTATCTTTCCGGTCTCTTATCGCTCCAGTGCATTGTCATTCTTGGAATTGGCGATGATCTCCTCGATATCCGATGGAGACACAAAGTACTCATCCCGGCTTTTGGCGCTATTCCGATGCTTATGGTCTACTTTGTAGACTTCGGGGTCACGCATGTCGTGGTGCCAGTGCCTTTGCGCCCGTATCTCGGCCCATTCCTTGACCTAGGCTTCCTGTACTACGTCTATATGGCCGCAGTTGCTATCTTTTGCCCAAACTCGATTAACATGCTAGCGGGTATCAATGGGGTCGAGGTGGGCCAGTCGCTTGTGATCGCTGTCTTACTGATGATCAACGATACGCTATACCTGATTACACCGTTTCGGCACCCTGCTACGGATTCTCACCTCTTCTCCCTCTACTTCCTACTCCCGTTTGTGGGAGTATCCTTGGCCCTTCTGTGCCACAACTGGTATCCGTCCAAGGTTTTCGTGGGAGATACCTACTGCTACTTCGCAGGCATGGTCTTCGTCGTGGTTGGAATTCTAGGACACTTCAGCAAAACCCTGCTGCTCCTATTTATCCCACAGATCTTCAACTTCGTCTACTCAGTCCCGCAGCTTTTCCACGTTATCCCCTGCCCTCGACATAGACTTCCCAAGTTCAATGCAAAGACTGGACTAGTAGACGTCTCTGTGACCGATTGGGAAGTCCCCCCTTCACCTTTGATCGCAATGGCTCTGGAATTGCTGCACGGGCTTCGACTAGCGCGGATTCGAAAGAACGAGCGGGGCCAGATAGTCGAATCGAGCAACCTGACTATCCTCAACTTGTGGCTAGTTTGGATGGGACCGATGAGGGAGGATCGGCTAGCGTTGAGCATGGTGGCTATCCAGGCTGTATGTGGGCTTTTCGGTTTGTTTGTGCGCCATTGCCTTGCCTTGTTGGTGTTCCCGTCCGACAACAGAGCGTTCGGGGTTATTTTATAGATGACTTATATAGGCAGTTTGTATACTATTTCCTACAAGACAATTTCCTACAAGACAATTTCCTACAAGACAATTTCCTACAAGACAATATCCTACAAGACAAGCAAGGGCAATTGTTCTCTGCGAGTCTACATTTAGTCTTGTTGATTGGATTTGGGAACGTTCTTGTGTTTGACTCTGGTCCTATACGGCGTTAGTATTATACACTTAACGCCGGTTGCCGAACCCGCTGCTGACCCACCGAATGCGTAACTCCGTTGTTCCTGGCTGACCCCAACCTCGTCACGGAGTGACAGAGCTCAGCTGCATCATTTACATCCGGGGAGTGTAATCGCCCTCAGTTCAGTGGCACATAAACGCCCGTCTTGAATAATGGCGGCCCCGGTGATGACCGGACATGATCAGCCAACGACTGCTGGCAATCATGGACCATTGTATAAATTCCTCGACGATGCCCGGTCCTGGTATAGGAGCATACTTCTCATTCCATCAATCAGCCTGATACCTTGAACAACTCTTGAACTTTAAACAAACCCTCAACCTCCTACACCATGGCCGACTTCATGGTTCCAGCTCCCGAGCCTCGCACCGAACTTGGTCGTTACCGCGTGCTCTCGTCGACCGCCGGAATCCGCGTATCGCCTATTCAACTTGGAGCCATGTCCATCGGTGATGCCTGGTCTGGCTTCATGGGCTCAATGAACAAAGAGTCCTCCTTTGAGCTTCTTGATGCCTACGTCGAAGCCGGCGGCAACTTCATCGACACGTCCAACAACTACCAGAGCGAGCAGTCCGAGACCTGGCTGGGTGAATGGATGGCGTCCCGCAACAACCGCGACAGAATGGTGATAGCTACCAAATTTACGATGGATTACAAGTCCTACGAGCTGGGTAAGGGTAATGCACCAAACTGCTGCGGTAACCACAAACGCTCTCTGCATATGAGCCTTCGCGACTCCTTGAAGAAACTCCAGACCGACTGGGTTGATGTCCTCTACGTTCACTGGTGGGACTACACGACCTCTATTGAAGAGCTCATGGACAGCCTCCATATCATGGTGCAGCATGGCAAGGTCCTGTACTTGGGCATTTCGGACACCCCCGCGTGGGTCGTCAGTGCGGCGAACACCTACGCTCGCGCACACGGCAAAACGCCCTTCAGTGTGTACCAGGGTCGTTGGAACGTGATGTTGCGCGACTTTGAGCGGGAGATTATCCCCATGGCTCTGCATTTCGGCATGGCACTCGCACCCTGGGATGTGCTGGGCAGTGGCAGGTTCAAGACTGCAACCGCTTTGGAGGAGCGCCGCAAGAATGGAGAGAAACTGCGCAGCATGCTCGGTCCTTCCGATCAGACGCCGGATGAGAAAAAGATGAGCGAAGCCCTAGCTAAGGTGGCCGCCGAGCACGGGATTGAGTCGGTGACGGCCGTCGCCTTGGCCTATGTTTTGCAGAAGGTCCCCAACGTGTTTCCCATCGTGGGAGGGCGCAAAGTCGAACATCTCCACGATAATATCCAGGCGCTCAAGATCAAACTTACGCCGGAGCAAGTGACGTACCTGGAAAGCGTTCGGCCCGTGGCTATTGGGTTCCCGTACGATTTGCTAGGCTCTGATCCTAGGATCAGCGGGGTCGCTAATCCTTGGGTAGAGATGGCTTCGAAGCTGGCCGTGCAGCCGGCGCTCAAGGGTATTTCGCCTCGTTAATCCGTATTATGGCCCGAGGTATATCTCTGAGTCGGGTTTGGAAGCGGCTGTCGTACCTCGCAGAGGTTCCAAGGGTGGACTACCTAGATCAAATTAGCGAGCAGGATGCGGATATTAGCTAGGGACATACTGTCAGATGTTATACTAAACAATCACCTTTAGAGCGTTAGCAAGTACTAGGAAGCGTGCCCCAAGATACCCAAGCGTCTGGCAGTATCCACTGAAGCTGCTAAGGGTAGTATTACCCCTACCCCAGCCCTGGGTGGCTATACCGGAACCCCGCGTCCTCTTAGTAGCGACGGACTATAACAGTTCAAAGTGGTAGCTTCTGTCGGAGTATCCCTCCTCCGCTGCACTATTAGACCACCAGATCCCTGCATGAACTTTTTTATCGAACCAAACAAAGGACTCCGATTACAAGGACAAGACTCAGGCCACAGGGAAAACTCCGTGACTAAGCGACGGATGCCGAAGGAACACCGGTGACCGGAGGCAGTGGGGCAGTCGTCTTCCAATCGGCAGCAGCGCATTCACTCTGACCACCCCGATGTCGGGCCCAGTGCAGAGCCCCTCGATGCTGTGGCCAGCGACATCGCGATTCAGAAGATCCTTAAATGCCAGAGAGCTGTCTTTCTTTGTCCTATACACTTGATCCAAACTGCTCGTTATTCCGGGGAGACTCCAGCTTCTGCCCATCTGCACTTTCTTTACTCTAATTGACTTTGCTGATACCGTTGTTCTATATTGCCCCTCATCATGCCTGGCGCTGACCGCAAGCCCAAGACCTTGTATGACAAGGTCTTCGATCACCACATCGTGAACGAGCAGGAGGATGGCACTGTCCTCATCTACATCGACAGACACCTGGTCCACGAGGTGACCTCGCCACAAGCCTTTGAGGGTCTTAAGAATGCGAGCCGCAAAGTCCGCAGGCCGGACTGCACTCTCGTTACCGTCGACCACGTATGTCATTCATGCCTTTGTTCCTATCTCATAAGCTTGACGCAGCTGACCGTTCTTTTTCTAGAACATCCCTACCTCATCGCGAAAAAACTTCAAAAATGTTGACCAGTTCATCGAAGAGAACGACTCCCGTCTGCAATGCTCCACCCTCGAAGACAACGTCAAGGACTTCGGCCTGACATACTTTGGAATGGACGACAAGCGCCAGGGTATCGTCCACGTTATCGGTCCCGAGCAGGGCTTCACTCTCCCCGGCACGACCGTTGTCTGCGGTGACAGTCACACTTCCACCCACGGTGCCTTTGGTGCTCTCGCCTTCGGTATCGGTACCAGTGAGGTCGAGCACGTCCTCGCCACACAGACCCTCCTCACCAGACGCAGTAAGAACATGCGCGTCCAGGTTGACGGTGAGCTTCCTGCTGGAGTTACATCAAAGGACGTTGTTCTGCACATCATCGGTCTCATTGGAACCGCTGGTGGTACAGGAAGCGTCATCGAGTTCTGCGGCTCGGTCATTCGCGGGCTGAGTATGGAGGCTCGGATGTCCATGTGCAACATGTCCATCGAGGGTGGCGCCCGTGCTGGCATGGTCGCACCGGACGAGACCACCTTTGAGTACTTGAAGGGCCGTCCTCTGGCCCCTAAGTACGACAGCGCCGAATGGAAAAAGGCCGTCAGCTACTGGTCTAGCCTGGCCTCCGACGAGGATGCCGTCTACGACAAGACCATCTTGGTTGACGGCAAGGACATCGTCCCCACCATTTCCTGGGGTACTTCTCCTCAGGACGTTGCCCCCATCAGCGGTGTTGTTCCTGGACCCGATGACTTCGAGGACGAGGCCCGCAAGCTCGCCTGCAAGCGTGCCCTCGATTACATGGGCCTGACTGCCGGAACCCCCCTCAAGGACGTCACCGTCGACAAGGTCTTTATCGGCTCCTGCACAAATTCTCGCATTGAGGATCTCCGTGCCGCCGCCAAGGTCGTCCGCGGCAAGCAGATCGCCTCGAACATCAAGCGCGCCATGGTCGTCCCTGGTTCCGGTCTCGTCAAGCAGCAGGCCGAGGCCGAGGGTCTCGACAAGATCTTTGTTGACGCTGGCTTCGAGTGGCGCGAGGCCGGTTGCTCCATGTGCCTCGGCATGAACCCTGACATCCTCTCCCCACAAGAGCGCTGCGCCTCCACCTCCAACCGCAACTTCGAAGGTCGCCAGGGTGCCGGTGGCCGAACCCACCTTATGTCCCCCGCCATGGCCGCCACCGCCGCGATCGTCGGCAAGCTCGCCGATGTCCGTGAGCACATCGCCGAAAGCCCCCGCCTCGGCAAGGTCCAGCCCAAGGTCGACGTCAAGCCCGAAGCTGAAGACGTCGATACCGAGGAAGAACTTGACCACATCCTCGACCAGCCCGCCGATAACGAACCCCACACCAACACCTCCGCCCCCACCTCTGCCGGTTCCTCCGCCGGCCTCCCCAAATTCACCACCCTCAAGGGCATTGCCGCCCCCATGGACCGCAGCAACGTCGACACCGACGCCATCATCCCCAAGCAGTTCCTGAAAACCATCAAGCGCACCGGCCTCGGCACCGCCCTTTTCTACGAACTCCGCTACAAGGACGGCCAGGAAGACCCCAACTTCGTACTGAACCAGGGCATCCACCGCAACTCCAAGATTCTCGTTGTCACAGGGCCCAACTTCGGCTGCGGCTCCTCCCGCGAGCACGCCCCCTGGGCCCTCCTCGACTTCGGCATCAAGTGTGTCATCGCCCCCTCCTTCGCCGACATCTTCTTCAACAACACCTTCAAGAACGGCATGCTCCCCATCGTGATCTCCGACCAGGCAGTCCTCGAGAAGATCGCCGAAGAAGCCCGCGCCGGCCGCGAGGTCGAGGTCGACCTCGTCAACCAGGAGATCAAGGACGAGGCCGGCAACAAGCTTGCCTCCTTCGACGTCGATACCTTCCGCAAGCACTGCCTTGTCAACGGCCTCGACGACATTGGCCTCACTCTCCAGATGGAGGACAAGATCTCCACCTTCGAGAAGAAGCGCACCCTTGAGACCCCGTGGCTCGATGGCAAGGCCTACCTCAAGCGTGGCCGCAACGGCGGCGCGAACATGGTGCAGGCTGCGCCTGTGCCCAAGACGAATCGGGGCGACGTTAAGGGCGAGCCGCTCGAGTGGTAGACTTTTTGCCTCTTGGTTTTCCTCTCTTCTTACTATAATGATTCGTTTTCTGTTCCCTCATGCTTGATATGACCTGTGAGCTTTTTTTTCAAGGCGCCTGCATAAAAGAACTCTTGTTAGTTTGGAAGCTTGTCTTTTTTTTTTTTTTTTTCAGCATTCGGATGAATGGACTTTGGGCTTTCGGGCATATACCTTATTTTATTCTACCTTATTACTACCCATTCACGATCAATATACCAGTTAGCAGTCGAAGAATGCATGAGATTGATGATTGATTCAAAAGAAACTGGACTATATACACTTCCAAGCTATCCGGTAGCCTTGCAGTCACTTTTAGTATCTCGCATCTAGTAAGGCCACTCACTACGTCTCTCTTCGTACATTGGAAATTGTGTGGTCATGACGTCTTGAGATTCTCACCTTACCATCCTCCAAGTACGTAGAGAGGAAATACACAATCAGACAGACTCATCTGGTTGTACAATAAGCGTTCATTTGACGTAACATACTATATCCCAAAAGAAAAATTCACAAGATGAACTCATTATTAGATACATCTTTTTTTTCGCCCCGCATTAGTACATATCGCGGGCAGTCCACCATCAGTAGTATTAGTTCCATGTTCATAGATAGAAAAAGAAAGAGTAAGAGACCATATTAACATTCGAATCATTAACATTAGGGTGACTTCGTTGTGTAGTCAGTCGTAGTCGTAGTCGAGGTTGAATATGTCAAGAAGATGCATAAATATGCACGGGTCTTAGGGATAGATAGATAGATAGATCGTTGGGGGTGGTGGTGAATCAAATCGCCCGGCCCTAGCGCAGCTTCCTATGGCGATGTGAGGCAGCGCCACGAATCGACTCGGCTTGGGTATCGGCCATGCGTTTTGCGTCCTTGATGGTCTTGTATCCTTGAGTCAAGCACATGAGTCAAGGTCAGGTGGCGCTAGCAACGGCATTGTCGGCCTGAAATGTGTTCAGGGCTTGGTCAACTGCTCCTTTCGGAAGAACATGAGGAACCCAGCACTGTATCAAGCCATTAGCCGGTGTCCACTTCTAGGCTCAAGCTTCGATCGAGAGAGGAGAGGTGAGAACGGAGAAGGCGACGTAGGACATACCAAATCAACAACTGGAAAAACAGCGCGATCCAAAACCACGCATTCGCAACAGCGCCCGCCCCATCCGTGACATCAGGCGAGATAGGCCCAGGCCCGACATTATTAGGAGCGAACCCCCTCGCGCAGATCGTGGCAATCGATCCAAGGACCTGACTCGCCAGGAGCGTGAAACAGATATGCATTCTGGTGAGCGTTTGCAGGAGAATCATGCCAAAGCCTAATCCTTGAAGCGAGTCGAGAATGCCTAGCCAGAGCCACAGAGAGCGAGAAACTAGGGCGCCGGAGGTGTAGCTTCCTGCCCATGGGAGATACAGGCCCATTCCGGAGACTCCCCACCAGATCTGGGCCCAGCGGGGAGCGCCGAGACCGCAGGCGAAGACGGGGAGAATCCAGCTGTGGGATTTCGAGAGCCGGCCGAATATGAAGAGGATGAGGACCCAGGCAACTCCAAAGAAGGCAACCACTAACAGGCCGATCTCCCAGGCTTCGGCGTGGACGGAGCTCCAGAGGACTGCGGCATTGTTTAGTTTGGAGGTTGCAGGAGGAGGTGGGGGGTTGTTGGACTTACAGCTCCAGTTTCGTCCGTAGGGGGCACTGAGGAAGAAATTCTGTAGAATGACCACGATGAAGTTCCAGAGGATGATCTTGCGGCGGCAGACGGATTGGTAGAAGGAGGGCACCTTGCCGGGCGTTTGACGATAGTAGTTTGGTAGGCCGAAGAAGACGATGAGACCGAGGATCCAGAGGAAAACTGCTATTGGGAGACAGATGGCACTATAGATGAGGTTAGTAAAGGCCTGTTTAAAGAGTGAACAGAAACGTACGTCATTCTCCATGTTTCTGTGATATGGGCCTGCACATTCGGGATACCCCTGGTGACTGCTTGCGACATGGACGTCCCCCAGTACCAGAGACCAATGATGTAGGCTTGCTGAGTACCTTGAATGATGCATGCACGCCATACCCAGTTCTTGACAGGAGCGCCACTTTCATCTCCGAAGTTGAGGGCGAAGAACAGTGAGCCACTTGCTGATGCGGCAGCGTATACACCAGCTCCCACATTTTGAATCCAAGCTCGAGCAAACCCATCAGCCTCGTAGTGGGCAACACCAATGAGGACAAAGGCAAGCCCATAAAGGAGCCAGGGCAGAGACAGAACCACAACAGATTTGCAGAAGCGGAAGAGGAACCACCAAATGATTGAGCTCACGAGGTACACGGTTGCTATTCCATAGAGCTTCTCAGGCCGTCGTCCAACTTCGCCGGTCAATAAGGTGATTTGGTAGGAGTTTGCTGCAATGATCTGACCTAGTCCGAGGATAAACGAGTAGACTGGCCAGTCGAAAACCCGAACTTGCATCCACTTCCTGAGACCAGAGGGAGGGACGTAATCGTGTCCAAGACCGTATTCGTCTGGTCTCCTGGACTCACTTCCACTCTCACGAGATCCGACTTCTTCATTTGAGACAACTGCCATAGGTGTAGAGCCCTCGAACTTGGTGCGGAACATGGAAGATGACGGAGATCGGTTGCGACCAAGTCGTGCATTACGGAATCTGTCAAACCACTTCTTCTCGCTCTTCTCGAGGTATTGCTCAATACAAAGCTGTGAGACAGAGTTGGAACCATTGAGCTTTTCCAGTTTCGCCTCGAACGCCTTGTAGAACTCGCCAGAGCTATCTGTGAACGTAGGGTCGACCTTTTGCAGCTTGTAATCTTTCTTCTCACCGATGATAGAGTCAACAGAAAGGACAGAGGCACTGCTGAGACGGTTTCCGGGCTGCGAGAAGGCCGGTGCAGGGCCGACGAGAGTATCGTCACCATCAAACGTTGTCGAACTGGCCGGGGATAGGATAGTTCGAGATAGAATCGAGCTCTGGCTCGAATGTCTGCGAGAGAAGAAGCCCCGAACCGAGCCGTGGTTTTGCTCTTCCTGTGGTGCCATTTCCGCTCGTCGAACCTCTTCAGCTTGCTCAGGGGTAAGCGTGTATTCCTCTTCTCCGTAAAAGCTTGGGATTATGTCGTCGTCACTGCTTTCTTCCGTCATGGAAACGTTGGCGTTCTCGTCTGTCCCAACGTGGCTATTTCTCTGCAACCTGCGGCGCCCACGGCGCATAAGATGTCCGGGCCCAGCCCTCACCCCAAGGGAGAGTTGTCGAATGCCGGATCTGGCTTGGTCGTCTCCACCTGGGCTTGGGTCTCTGCTGTAGATAATCGTGTTGCGCTGTTGGGGTCCGTACGCACTTAGACGGTTAACGTTGGAGTAGCTTCCTGTTCGTGAATGGGCAAGAGGAGGGGTCTGCATTCCAGTTGGGGTAGCGGTTCCAGTCGAGGCAATTGGGGGCGTCATCATGCCGAGGGGCGTGTTACTTCCGGAGATATAGGGCTGGACATTTGACTTGGCCAAGCCCTTGCTGTGAATGCGCATTGCTGTTGACTGCAGAATCTCGAGGTCTTCAACCCATTGGGCAACAGGGAAACGTTGTTTGGCAGACCTTGCACGCATCTTCGCTCTAACCTGGAGTTTCGAGTTCAACGCACTTCCGATGGCCAATTTGAATTGGTGGAGCAGGTGGGCAGTGGTTGTGGATTCGACGTTATACCACCAGCCTGGCATCTGACCAAGGCCTCCAACACGGGCACCAATACCAAGGGCTCCCTTGCGGCCGAATTCAACAGCAACTAGTCCAAATGGTTCATCACGGGATGGGATCAAGGCGAATTCTGCTCCAGAGAAAATGTATGGAGGAAGTGCTGTAAACTCAGGCTTTGAGAACACGCGTCCAGGGTAGAGCTTCATCATTCGGTCAAGCTTCAAGGCGGCGAACTTTCCATAGAGGTCAATGACTGGACCAATACAAATCAGTTGAACGTTTGGATGGGATTCCAAAACAGCAGGCATCACATCAGCTATCAGATCAACTCCTTTCTGCATTGACCATCTGCCCACAAAGACCAAAAGGTCAGCATTGGGGTT
Organism: Aspergillus incahuasiensis; assembly: GCA_003719405.1. Taxonomy (NCBI): domain Eukaryota; kingdom Fungi; phylum Ascomycota; class Eurotiomycetes; order Eurotiales; family Aspergillaceae; genus Aspergillus; species Aspergillus incahuasiensis. The sequence goes on along the minus strand of RHLP01000175.1, from coordinate 16,876 downwards.
CTGTTCAAGACCAGCCCATTCTTGTGCTTGCCGTTTCATCTCTGCTCTGCTTGCTTCGTAGTTCGGGTCAACTTGAATCTCACTGTCTTTGGGAAGCTCTTTGTTCCATTCGGCAGTGTCAGAAGGATCGGGGTTGGGAAGATTGCCAACTTTCTTGAGGCCCCAGAAGATTGGATAGCGGGCATAAGAACGTTTACCATATTTCTTGGAGACCCCAACGGCACCAAATCCTTGTTGATGAACACGAAGATAGCTTGCCCCTGCATGGAGCATGTTGAAGACTTCTCCGAACTGGACATAACGCCGGGCAATATTAACATCAAGGTTGAAAACAGAACAAACCTCGTCCTTTTCTTTCTGTGTGCGCATGGGCCAGAGACCTTGAAATTCTGCATTGTGAAGTGACAAGCAGACTGGAACAGTCTGAGGGAGAAGGTAGAGCGGCGCGATTGAACCGTGATAATCATTAATATGATATAGATCAACGGGAAAGCGCTTGATAGTCTCAGCAATACACTGATTCCAAGCAGAATAGTAGATGGCGCTATCCAGGTCATCCATGCGAGCTGGATATGGTTCGGACTTTGACTGTTGACGGAAGACCGGCGCGTCTAGAAGAACGTAGGTAATGTTGTTTAGGACATGATATTGGACCTTGACTTCATAGATCTTCCCAAGGACCGTGCAGAACATTGGCTCGGCCGGCTGGTCCTCCGGATAGTCCACACCTCCAACGCAGGGGACAACCCAAATCAAATCTTGATGCCCGAGGTTCTTTCCCATGAGCTGTGCCATAACTCCAAGACCACCAATTTTGATCTTAATGCCCCAATCCTCGATGTCGTACTCCATTGTGGCGATGAGAACACTCCGCCTATGCGAGGATCCTGTTCCAAATGCAGGCGTGCTTTGAAGGAAGCCTGATTTGTTGGCAAGACGCATCAGAGGGTTCCGTGAAGACTTTCCAGCGGCTAAGAACCCAAATAGCGACTTCTTCGGACTGATCCCAATCTGGTTGAATTTGACTTGGTAAAACGACTTCATGAATGCATATACAGTTGCAATAGCTGTCACAAGCGGCACCAGCCAAAGCAAGAAATAAACAGCCATCTGGATGGTTCTGGATCCAGCAGGCTGGAACTTGATGCTCATGGTACCATCATCCACCCAGAGATCCCAAGAAAGGTGAGATGATGGGGGTCTCTGGGTAACGTTGATGGACAGGTCGCTCAACGAGGATGGAGGCATGCGGTCCAAAACGCCGTCGGAATCGAGGTCGCCATACACAAAACTTTGATCGGGTTCTCCATCTGGATTCATTCCCCAAACGTTGAATTGTCCCTGAGCTGGGAATTCGACTCGAAGCCGGTATTTCCAGTACCCGTCGCTATCCTGCTTTACTTCATTGTCCAACCCGGCATCGTATCCATACTGGTTATAGGGTCCATTGAAGAAGAGGTGAGGGAACCGTCTCTGGTGGCTAGTGCCATAGTCTCCTTCTTGAACATAGCTGCTGCTACCGGTCAACTTGCTCCAGTACTCGACGCGGACGTGCTTTCCATTCCACTTTTGCTTATCAGTGCCGGACCAAGGTAGCTCTTCAATGATATTGTCACCACCTTCGTAGTCGCGCCAGTCTGAAAAAGAGCTACCCCAATTGGTGGAGTAACGGTACTTGTCAGCTCCGGCGGCCTTATGTCGAACGTAGAGTGTTCCATTGTCATGCTGATGGAGGAGATCAGTGGAATAGTTGGCTGCCGTGAAAATCATCGGGTTGTCAATTTCACCAACACGAATGAGAAAGTGGTCAACGGCCTCTGTCGAGCCCCCGTCCTCACTGGTGGCATTGGTAACAGTCAGGCGATGGACTCCATTGTAGACTCCGGTCAACTTCGACGTCCAAACCCAAGTGCTGGGAAGCTGAGCAGTCCATTGCATCTCGCCCGCATCCATCTTCTTACAGTTCACATTGTTTTCGTCGATCGAAGCTGTCACGCCAAACTCTGTTGTGGATTGCAGTGTGATTGCCTCTGTGACAGAGTCACAATCCATCTCTGTAGAGAAGTAGATGCTCAGGTCGATGTCCTCGGGTTCATTGGCTCCAACTTTGGAAATGATTGGTTGGTCATGTCCAGGGGTAATTCGGGTGATCATGGGTCCAGGCTTCACAAACTTCTCCTTCGGGACGAAAGCCTTGAATTCGAACGGCTTCAAAGTCATGCTATCGAGGCATCCATTGAACTCTTTGGAGCCGTTAAGTGAAAGCTTCTTGGGGCCGTCTTCTAGTTCGTATTCGTCGTGAGGGTAAAATAGATTAACGACTGTCGTTTTCGTGGCATAAGGGGATATCAACGCCGTATCATTGTTACCACAATCAAATTTATAATCCACCGTCGTGTTGTCGTTCTGGTACACAAGCCAGACTGGTTGTTCATCATCAAGCTCCTGAATCCCATAAACTGAATCTCTCATAACAGACCACATTCCAGTTTCTGTAGCGGTACCATTAGAGCCTGGGTAGAGGATCTGCCGTGTTTGATTGGACAGTTTCTGGACTGAATATCCGTCATTCAAGACTTGGTAGTCTTGTCGAAGCTGATACATATGTTTGATGATATTCCGAATAGGATGAGACGGATCGCGATGGTCGTATGTCGCAGACTCGTCATGGCAGCCTTCACGGCCTTTGCTGATGGGCCAGTTATTATACTGGCCTGCTGTTAACTGGAAGCAGCCATGAGTCTTCCATGCGGTAGCTGGCGACATCGCCTGGCGTCCGTAGACATAATTGTCAGCGGTGGCATCCAAGATGTAGAAAGCTTGCTCTTCGCCCCATAACAAGATTGGGATGCCTGGGAGGTGCAGGGTAGTAATGAACATTGCCAAAAGTTGTCGTTCGATCCCCTGTTCTAGGGCAGGCCAGCGGAACACATCCTGATTAGTTGCACCATACATGTGTCGGGGATCAAATTTGCCTGTATTGGCATTGACCATATCATTAGTCAACACCATCAAGTTCCAGGCGTCTGTCCAGTCAACAGGTACATCATAACCCGCTGCGAGGTTGCCGTCGAGACCAAGGAATCGGGTGAGGGATCGATAAGTTGAATAGTGAAAGGCACCGCTATCGAGTGCCTGTAAACCATCCTCACGGAGAAAATACTGATGATCCGATTCGTTGCTCATTGCCATTGAATCCATTGCCGAATCTGGGTACTGGTTGGGCTGCCTACCACGCCCAATATAGATCGAACCAAAGGTGTTTCCACCAGTAATTTCACCAGGGAGGAAGAAGTTCTTCTTGCCGACTTCGCGAGCACACTCGCGATAAGCACTCGACATATCTCCAAGAGCGTCCACAGTAGCTTGCGTAGCTTTGTCGTAGCGAAAACCATCAATATCCAAAGCTTTGATTATCATGCAGGAGTGCTTGGTCAATCTTTCCCTTACGCTGGGGTTCCATTCACGAAGACGGTCCTGAACTGAGGCAAATTTGGCCAGCTGTCGCTGCCAGTCTGGGTATACACCAAAGGCTTCCCTGTCACCATATTGATCGAAATCGCTATCGTAGCAACCTTGTAGCTCATCACGAACATCCTTATCAACTGGCCAGCCGGTTTCATTCCAGAGTCGGGGATATTCGCAAGTTTTGCTGTACGTGTTTCCGAAATCAAAATCGATATACTGGCGTTCAGTCTTCCAGAGTGCTTTGTGCTCCTTGACGGAGAACGGCGTGGTCTCATTCAAGTGTCCTTGGAAGCCAATCAAATCGCCCATTCTAAGCGTTTGTTAGCAAGATCCGGCCGTATACTTATGAATGTATAAACTTACGTTGCGATAGTGTTGTCGAATAGAACATACATCCCGCGTTTGTGAATTTCTGTAATTGTGTCTCTCCAGGTTTGGATGCTGCCGTAGTGCTGATCCAACAGCGTGGTATCCAAAATCGAGTAACCGTCCGCACCCCAAGGTTGGTTCATGAGAATAGTACCTGCGAGATAAATTCCCTATACAAAGAGTGGTCAGCATGAGTATTGAGGATATTTCGTGAGGAGAGAAAAGCAAACCTTGATCCCCATTCCATGAAGATAGTCGAGTGTGTCCACCAAGCCCTGTGCATCACCGCCATGTCGCATTTGGTTTGAGTTCAGGTCATGTTCGAAGACGCTTCCGTTGATATTGTCGTTGGCAGGGTCACCGTTAACAAACCGGTCCAAGAAAAGAGTGTAGAACGGAAACCTCCAGTTCTTCGGTGAGGGCGTATACGTATGGTCCTGCCATTCTGGCGCGGAATATTCTGCTGGAGAAGCAGCATTCTTATTCACGTTGAGGTTGTAGTCAACTAAAGATTCTTCGTAGGGCCAGCCCGCCACAGGTGCCGCAAGGAGGGCGAACAGCAAGCCTGAAGTTTCCCACTTCATGGTTGATGGACGAAGGAAGTTCTCAGTCAGCCGACATGTGTTCCAGGTCTAGTAAGGGTGTACAAGATTAAAGACGATCAAGAGACCAGCTCAAGGGTGTCTGAGTGAGTCCAGTGAAATACCCTCCCGTCAGCGTCCTTCTCCTCGCGCAAGGTCGTCGTGATGGCAAAGAGTGGTCACTGGAGAAGAAAGAGCAAGGTGGAAAGCTCCGAAGCAAAGTTGTGGCAGCGGCAGCGAGGCAATAAGAAGATAATGGAGGGATGAGACAGAAATAGAAAGTTATATGCCCGAGTATATATCCAAAGAGGTGCAGGAGGAAATGTATTCTATAGGCCGAGAGAAAGCATTATTAGTTGCGGTATACTGATAGACTGACAGATCGGAGGGTCAGCGAGGGATCGATAGATCTCAAAGGAGGCAAGAAACTGAAAATCCTTTCTCATCAGTTAGTGCTAAAGTGGTATCAAATCCAATGGAAGGCTTAGTATTCAGATAAGGTAGGCCAGATGAATACTTCGCTGTATGCAGCTGTCGAAACACAGGTCCCTTTGCTGGCGGACCAGCCACCGATCCACCCATGATGACTCGGCTGCGAGTGGCAAGCTGAAGATAAAGGCCTGAAAAGCCAATTTTGGCATATTGTAATGGAAGAATCACTGCAAGAAGGGGAAGCTGTCGAAGGGTCAAGGTCAGATGCATGCAAGTCAGTTCGAGCGGCAGACGGCGTAGATAGCGGGAGATCATGGACTGTTACCAGTGGGTCCGGTAATATCGATACACACAGAGCTGCAACTTGAGAGATCAAGGACACTCAGTGCATGCTCTCTGAATAAAACAGCTTATGGGTAGTCTGAATCTGTTCATAAAATACCATAGACATTAGTTAGAGCTCGTCACAGTCTGCATGAGAAGACATGCCGTCGGCTACCATTCCTATTCCCAATTGCTCTCTAAATGACCGAAATGTATTTAGAACGTAGCCAGATGGCAGGACGGCTTTTGAAAACCTTAGTTGAGGCTGATGATAATCGAAACGGCACATTGTATCCTTGGCTGCATCTCTATATTTACCGCCATTTTGATTCATAAAAGCGCGCGTCTTGAAGTATGCAATAGCCGTACGAAGTGCCAGGGTCAGGAACTTTTGTCTATATACAATGCAGGGTTACGTGACTCTTCTGGCTCAAAAATGAATCAATATTAGATAGCAGTCATAGAACCATGACTGACAGATGGCACATATTGAAGGCAAATATAGATCGGCCGCCGAGCCGAAGTATCGCCGGGTATCGCCAAGTACATTTTTGATACACAGAATACATCCCTGTACAGTACGCCAAGCCACATTCCATAAACCTAAAGCTGCCCCCTTGCTGGCAAGATTGGGAGGGATATGAGGGGTACAATAGGAGGTACTTGATACGATGTCTCATATCTCAGGGTAGCTCAATTGCCCCAAGTTTGACAATCGCGTTCTCTTAGATAGCGCTCCCAGTCGCTGATGGCGAAATTTTTCCCGAGGTCGTTCTTACTTCTTACTAAGGATGCACATGCAAGGAGACTCAGCCATCTGCGAACAGTCTTCTTGCTAGATATAGTATCATATACTATTCTACGGGCAGTTTGTTAGGGGTTGGTAGGCGATGCGGTTCTCAATGTCAATCATGCAGTTTGTTCGTCTCGTCCGGTATCATTTCGACAAAGTCTTGGCCACAATTTCGCAGCCTTCAGAATGCAGCATTCAGAATACGTCTTATATCGGTCAACTGTCATATCAGCGTCGCTATGCAGTGCTGAAGCCATGACAGTCAAGTTGTCCATATTTGATTGACCAAAGTTGTTGATGCCAAGATATAGATACGTAGGTACAGACTAACGACAGCTTAATTGAGCAGTATGTCCTTTGATTGGCCAATGCTGTTAGCGTCGAGACTGGTGTCTGTGGGTCACGGGATCCGGTTAGGCTCCGAGAGGCCTCAACATCCCCGCCATCTTCATCTTAGAGTCCTTTCGCTCTTGCTCGTTCTTCAGAGATTCGCTGCCAGGATCTGAGGAAGAACGCCCAAGATCGTACTGTGCCAAATAAAGCCATGATTATGCTCCTTAACTAGCCACACGTCCTCACTGCCTTGCCACTGGGATTGTCTGGGAAATCAAAGGAAGCCCCGGGTCCTCGGCAGGAGACTCATTAATGATCGGATGATCTCGCTTCTATGGGCCCAGTGTCTCTAACACCCACATTGCTATTGCTTACGTTGAAGACACTGTCGGTGTCTTGTCTTCTAGTTATCAGCCCTATATCTAAGTATTCAACGCCGCCGGGTGCCCGATGGATCACCTTGAGGTCGATTTGCTTGGTCATCTCGCAGCTGGACGTTGCCACCGATTTCGAAACTATTGTTATGGCGTAACTGATGTACTCCAGCATATATTAGCACCGTCTGTGAAAGGGGGTCGAGATATCAGTCCCAGCGAGCCGAACAGCTTACGCCATGCGCAGCTATCAGTGTTTACGCCGCAGAATATGACCTTCAGCAAACTTAATCACTCACACTGCTTCTATGTTATCTCCAGTTTGTGGTTGCAGTGCTTATGCTATACTCCACAATGCAACCTCCTTGCGGTGTGCGTGACGACTCTCTCGTCCTTGGCTAAACCGCTAGGCAAACTGCATTGTTTTGACGCGGCAGACGCCCTCGGGCCCGCTGCAGTATGGCAAAAAGGCAGACGCCAACGCGATTGTTGCTGCAAATTCAGCAAAGACCTTAAGACGCTTACTCGGCTCTGCGGTCATCTCCACTTCTCAGCCCTTTGAGAACGACTAGATTATTCAATGTGCAGGTGCGGATAGCTGTTCTATGTGCATGACGGAATTGGCTGCATCTACTGCATACATATCAGATGCACGGATACTGTGGGGTCTACACATCTGACTTCTTATACCTCAACGCACCACGGATACACATCACATTATGCGACCCGCTGCGGAGAACTTGGCTCCGGAGTAGCATCCAATATATGCGAACGGTCTCCATTGCCCTAGAAGCGGCAAAAAAGCAAATTGGAAATGGCACAGAAACGGTGGAACGATTTCGTACACGGTGTCCAAACTCAGAGGTCCGGTTCGACAGGTAGCTCGTGGCTACATGTGCTCGTCGGCGGGCTTTCCTGGGGACTTCATGTCAATTGCGCATTGCTTCGGCCTTATTACGCAAAAGACTTACCGGTGACCCTGTCTTGTCTCGAAATGATCGACCTGCCGTGGAACTCTCGCGCTCACCGATCTTTTCAAGGTACTACCTCGGCGGCTCGTCAAAAGCCACACAAATGCGCTGCGCCATGCATACAGGTCTCCAACAAAGAAAAGAAAAGAAAAAGAAAAAAGCCAAAACTAGGTCGACAACCGCGCTTATAGGCTTGCTCGCCCCTTGGTCCTAAACCGCACCGGGGCCGGTATTGCATGTCCTCTACCCTCCAACCCCCCGATGTCTCCATCAATATCCAGCATCGTCGGAGTCCCAAGCCATCTACAAAGTTTCATGAACTTGGGCATCCAAGCGCGGGAGGAGCATGCGTAAGTGAATGTAAGGTAGGGAAATTCTTGGAAAGTCGAAGCTGTGCATCTTCGGCCGGCATGCTCTGTCCTCCCAACAACTTGATAAATCATTGGCTTGGCGTTGGTTTAGACTCGGTCAGGTGACGCCATACAAATTGCCCGAACGAGTCGGAAGAGTGTTTTTGCGGTCCATATCAACCAATCAAAGAGGCAGCTATAAGCAACACTGTTGGAGGCGACTGGTAGGCCTTACGTGGTAGTATGGTAGCTTTGGAAGACATCTTACGTCTTTCGAACTTTGATGAGTCCTGAGCAAAGTATACCTAGACTTACCGAAAGCCGCCTTTCAGCGAAAAAATCAGGGCTACGTAGTTGAACTCCTCCTAGTGGACTTTACCGTACGATGAAACGTGGTTTAATGCTGATATGATCCGAGCACCAGAAGTGAGACTACCATTGCATTGTTGCTCATGGTAAACAAACCCTATTACACCGTAGGTAGAAGGAATTGTCGCCGCAGAGCGGCATGCCGCTAGCCCACGTGACAGCTTAGGTCATCATCTACACAAGATCTCAACTCTCGTAGATAGCCTCAATATCACCGTCACATATCAACACACATGCCTACCACAGCTATCCACCTTCAGGAATGATGACCAAATCTCCATATATCAAACATCCCAAAGCATCCGTTACAGAAAGCTACCCGTCACCTTAGCCACCAGCCTCAGCTAAAACAGTGGACAGTTACCCCGATTTCTCACAGGTCTCAACAAGAGATACCCGTTTCTGACTCTTCTCATCCAAAACCCCGTTGGGGAAGTCTTCGTCCCCATCAAAAAGGATCGCAATCTCTTCGAGGGTCATTCCCGTCGTCTCGACAAAGGTAAAATAAATAATGACCAGAAGGACGGCGTTCCAGACACAGCTGGGAATGTAATAGCGCCAACCGAGCTTGTCAATCCCCACAGGACTCATGTAGCTGTTGACAAAGGATGTGACGTTGATGGTGAACATGGTGATGGCGAAGAATATACTTCGTTGCTTGGTGGTTACTGTTTCTAGAGGGTAGGCGATCACCAGGGGAATCCAGCAGATACAGACAAAGAAGGACCCAGACACGATCATAACAAGAACCCCGATGCCCAGGCCGATGTTATTCGTGGCCGTGTATCTCTCCGTCAAGATGGTCCAGATCAGAAAGGTCACATTGGTTCCTACGGCAGAGACAAGGAAGACGGTGCGCCGGCCAATCCGGGGAATGACAAAGGCCGAGAGGAAACAGACCACCCAGTTGAAGATGCTCAAACAGGCGTTGATCAGGGTCTGTTGTTTCTCCGTTCGCATCCCAATTTGGTCCAGGATCAAGGGCAGGTAGCTGGCTGTGAACCCGCCGCCCATGGTCTGTGAGCCCACCGCGGTCACGACGCAGAGCCAGAGTCGACGCCGGTTGCCTTTGGATCCAATGATTGACTTGAGAGATTCCAGGTTGAATTTCATGACTGTCTTGTCAGCCTCCACGCCTGCGATGATCTCTTCCATCTCGAAACGCACAATCTCGTCTTCGATTCCGTTACTATGGTATTTGATCAAGATTGCGCGGGCTTCATCGAGACGGCCCTTGGAGACTAGCCATCGGGGGCTCTCGGGACAGAGCCACACCACGATCATTTGGTAGGAGGGCAAGGCAATCTGGAGGACGGTCGGCAGCTTCCAGGCCCATTGGCTTTCAATGCGGTAGGTGGCAAAGGTGACCCAGGCCCCGATAATCAATCCAATGAAGATGCTGGTGTTGTAGAGGGAGCTGATGGCCACCCGTTGCTTGGGGTGTGCCAGTTCAGTGACGAGCACGGGGGCAGCAACCTGTTGGAAGAACGAGCCGAGCCCAACCAGGAGCTTGCCGCCGGTGAACATCTCGAAGTTGGTGGAAAAGGTCTGCATGATGGCCATGGCCACAATCAGGAGAGCACCCCCGGAACACATCACCTTCCGGCCATATCTCTCGGTGAGCGGACCACCGAGAATGCATGCCACGAGACCCCCTACGGATGCGGAGGCACCAAAGAAGCCCAGGCGAGAGCCGCTGGGGTGGCCAAAGGTTTCCATAGACACGTTTACGGACTGCAGACCGTTGGTCAAGCTTTGGTCGAAGCCCCATGCGGTGGAGGTGAGAAGCGGAGCTATGAGGAGCAGATACAGCCTCACGAGACTGCCGACCTTGTACCATGGCGGACTCTCTCTGATGGGGCGTTGACTGCGGTCCTGATCAAACTCAGTCATCGTGGCGGTGGGTAGGGTTGCGCAGCTCGACTATCTCCAAGGACTGAGCGGTTGGACCGTGGAGAAACATGCTTTGAAGGCTTGAATATGTGACTTTCTACAAGATACGGGGGGCAATATATTCTCAATTTATTCTCCAGTTCAATGGTGACCAGAACACCCCTTGCAGACATCCGATGCAACTACTGGCCTCGCAGCTCGGTATGATTATGGCCGAACAAGATACACCGAAGGTCTTTCAGGCTGAATGCGTTGAACTTCGACATCTTCCAAGATGGCTGGACGTGATGAGATGAGCCTACAAAGGCAGTTATCACGGACAAAAGAGACTACGTCCGTGCACGACGTCGGTCCCATTCCCGGAGTCCGGGGTGAGTTGCGGGGTACATCAGAATGACCAGGTCAGTTTGAAATAGGCTAATCTCGCTTGATCCCTCGGATGGGGATGGAGAAGGGGGTGGAGGTTTGTGGGAGGACTATGGGCATCCGTGCTGGCGGCTGGCACTGCCCGATAGGGAGATAGGCTAACCACTTAAGGAGATATCGAACCCGAATACGCGAGATAAAGAAGAAGATCTGGAAATAGATTTCAATGCATTAAAACTGCATTCTGAATCAATATAGCAACAGGCCAAGAGACAAAGAGACCATTGATGACCCCGACCAAAAGATCCTGATCTCTAACCCAGGAAACACCCTACGCAATGGACTCCTCGCTGGGCTGGCCCAGAAAATCGCGAACAGGCTTAGGTGGCCACGGCTGGGAAACATAGCACTGACGGAATGAATGCCGACCTGAGCCCACCCACTGCTTGGCTGCAGTATCCCCAGGAAGCACCACCAAGGCCTTGGTATTAGCAGGGACTAGAAGATCCAGAACAAACGTGTCTCCGTTTTGGATCCGCCATTCGCACTCTACTAGCCCGTAGGGACTTTTGTACGAGACCCGTGCAGAAGTTATCGTGCCCCCAGGGACGGGCTGCACCTTGATCTCCTTCCATCCGGATGCAAGGGGACTGATGCCTCCGACGGCTGAATGTAGCCAGTTGATTACAGACCCCAGCGTGTAATGATTGAAACTTGTCATCTCCCCTCCGTTAATGGAGCCATCGGGTTTCATGCTATCCCAGCGCTCCCAGATGGTTGTGGCGCCCATGGTGATTGGGTAGAGCCAGGAGGGGCAGCCTTTCTCTTGAAGCAGCCGATACGCGATTTGGGAGTGGCCGGTACTGCTGAGGGCGTGTGTAATTAGTGGGGTGCCCACAAATCCAGTCGAGATGCGAAAGCCCGCCAGGCGCACCAGATATGCCAGGCGCTCTGCCGCGGTCGCGCTTTGCTGCTCGGTTTCGTGGAGGGAGAAGAGCAGCGCGAGACTCAGAGCCGTTTGAGAGTCGCCGATGATAAGGCCAGAGGGGGCAATGTATTTAGACTGGAAGGTCTTTCGCAATTGGGCGTGGTCTTGACGAAACCTGGCAGTATTGGTCGCCTCGCCTAGAAGCTCGGACACCTGGGCGATGATGGAGGTCACCCGGACAAGATACGCATCGGCTACCAGGGTGGCATTGGTCCTTGCATTTCCAGGTTGGTCTGGTGGCGCGGTGGGATCCAGCCAGTCGCCCAGCTGCCAGTGCTCAATGTCCCAAAGGCCGTCTGGACCCCGGGGGATGCCCTTGTCCACCCACGCCAACATGCTCTCATACTGACGCCGAAGGATCTGGACATCTCCAAAGGACTGATAGAGAGCCCATGGGGTGAGGACTGTCACATCATCCCATACTGCCTGGGGATCGCCAGACCAGAGGTCCTCGATGGCATTGGGGATGACCAGGGGGGGGATCCCGTCCTTTTGAGACAAATGCTCCAATGCAACGTCCTGCAGCCAATCGCCAAGCATACCGGCTGTCTGGTAGAGGAAGTTGGCCGAGGGACAGAAGATCTGAATGTCGCCGGTCCATCCTAGGCGCTCGTCTCGCTGGGGACAGTCAGTGGGGACTGAAAGGAAGTTCCCCCGCATACTCCAAACGGCATTCTCATGGAGTTGATTGATCAAAGGGTACGAACAGGAAAAGTGGCCGGTGCGTTCCATGTCGGTATGCATCACCAAGGCACTGAGACTCGAGGTCGTGAGGGGACAGCAGGCATCGGTGGTGCTCCACCCGTCGACCTGCACATACCGAAAGCCATGGTAGGTGAACTGCGGCGACCAGTCTCGCAGGGCCTCATGCGAGGTAATCACTTCGTCCACACACTTGGCATCACGGAGAGGGCGCACGCCCAGCTCGCCATTCTCCAGCACCTCGGCGTGGGTGAACTTCACTCGACTCCCCGGGGGCTTCTGCAGCAGGTGGATGCGCAGCCTGCCCACCACATTCTGCCCAAAATCGACCACGGTCTTGCCCAGTGGGGTGTGGAAGATATCGACGGGCGGGACAGTCTGGGTCACACGGATAGGAGGAGCCTCGGGGGCCACCAGCCGGGCTGAAGGGAGCGGAAGGGCCCTGGTTCTCGACCAGTCCCTGTCGTCAAAGGGCTGTCCCCCGGTCCATCCCTCGCTTTCGTCTCGCGCATTATACAGCTCCCCATCGTAGATCTCACTGCGGATAATGGCACTGGGGGTGCACGTCCAAGTCTCGTCCGAGACAAGCTGGAACTGCTCCCCTTGCTCCGATGCAAGCTCCATCTGAGCCAACACCGCCAGGTCCTTGCCCCATATACCACGCTTCCCGCCATAGAACCCCAATCGCGTCGCATACCAGCCTTCGCCAACTTCCACGGCGAGCACGTTCTCCCCCGCAGGGTTGATCATGTCCGCGATATCAAACACTTGGTAGTTGATCCGGTGGTTGTAGCTCGTCCACCCGGGGGCCAGGCACTCTTGCCCCACCCTCCGTCCGTTGAGGTAAGCATTGTAAGCCCCAAGACTGGTGATGTAGAGTCTCGATCTGGCGACGGGGCCCGACAGCGGCACTGTAAACGATCTGCGGAAGCGCATGGGGCGTTGAGGCCCGTTGCCCTCGTGCGCGACCACGCTTGAGATCGGACGCGCCGTCCAGTCCTCGCGGCTGAGGAGAGCACACTCCACCGATGCCCATGGAGACCATTCAGTGGGGGTTGTTGGTTCAGCTGTCCCGTAGGCGCGCACGCGGACGCGAGCCTGTCCCCGGGCCTGCAGCGCTCGGCTGGGCCAGGGAACCAGAAGAGAGTCGCCGCTCGGGATATGGAAGACTTCCACCTCCGCTCCGGGCAAGTGGGCAATCTCGAGCTCGTATGCAGCCTGGGACCAGTTCGGGGCCGTGGCTGCGGACGAGAGAAAGCACCATGAGATGCGCGGTGCAGCGATCCCGATGCCGAGGCCGGTGGGATGCTGCTCGAACGAGGGGGGTGAGAGACGAGGTTGGCGTTCGGTCATGGTGATGATGACACGCTGGTTTAGATAGGATTGGTAGACTGTTCAGATAAATGAGTTGGTAGAGACTGAGATAGAATACACTTGACTTCACAGTAGACTCGAATGATGGTAGACCTCCCCTTCAGGACCATACATATATGCAAGCAGCACACACCGGACAATGGACAACGTCCGAGGTCAACTCCCAAGCGTCTCTTTCGCCTAAACTTGAAATGACCCACGCCTAGTTCCAACCAGGACTACCCCAAGAACAGTGAGTCTTGTGCTGCATCGTTCGGGCTTCTTTGCCCCGAGGTATCGTGCATGCGGGACTATAAACCATTCCCCTTGACAGACCTCAAATCCATACAACGAACTCAACATGCCCGAAACAATGGTGCTTGATATTGACCCACCTTCTTTCTCAGCTCGACCTCAACGAGAAGGTTGCTCTTCTCACTGGTGCGGGTGCCTGTGCCCTGACCGGCAACGAGCGCCTGGGTATCCCAGTGATACATGTAAGCGTGATTCACATTGCCTGATCACGCAGGACAAGCTGATGGGCCCTACAGACATCAGATGGACCCATGGCCTCCGTGGAGGGAACTTCTTCAATCCGGTGAGGGGATGCCCCGTTTCTACCTGATCGTGCAGAGCTCATTTAACCATCTAAGGTCCCCGCCTGCCAACTCCCATGCGCCACCGCAATGGGCGCAACCTTCGATACGAATCTCATGCACCGTGTCGGCGGACTACTAGCCGCCGAAGCCGTCGTCAAGAACAAACACGTTATCCTCGCCCCGACCGTCTGTCTCCAACGGTCGCCCCTGCTCGGCCGTGGCTTTTAAGCCTTCGGCGAAGACCCCGTGCTGAGCGGCACCCTTGGCGGACACTACATCAAGGGGATCCAGGAGAAGCAGATCGCAGCCTGCATCAAGCATTATGCTGCCCACGACCAATCGGAGATGTCGATCGAAGACAACGTCCAGATGACCATGCGCACCCTGCGCGAGCTCCATGTGCTTCCCTTCCAGATTGCCATGCGCATCGGACGCCCCTGGGCGGTGATGGCCGCATACAATCGAATCAACGGGGTGCACGCCAGCGAAGACCCGTTCTTGCTGGACCGGCTCCTCCGCAGGGAATGGGGGTTTGACGGCCTGGTCATGAGTGACTGGTGGGGGACGTACAGTACCTCCGAGGCCGTGAACGCCGGCCTGGACCTGGAGATGCCGGGGCCAACGGTGTGGAGAGGCAAGGCTCTGGCGTGGGCCGTGGAAAGCCGCAAGGTTTCGCGGCCGAGGATCGACGAGGCTGTGCGCAGGCTGTTGGCCCTCATCAACAAGACCGTCAATTCCGTGTGCCCCGTGCCTGATGGGGACAACGACACCGCCGAAAGCCGCGCCCTGGCTCGCCAGGTTGCGGCGGAGTCGATCGTCCTGCTGAAGAACGAGCTGGGCGTGCTGCCCCTGGATTCCAGCGCGCACAAGACCTACGCTCTCATCGGCGACCATTTCCACTCTCCAGCTACGACGGGCGGAGGCAGTTCCGAGGCGCCTCCGTACTACATCAGCAAGCCCTATGATGCCTTTGTCGCGCGCGTGGGCGCGCACAGGGCCTCGTATGCCACGGGCTGCTACTCGCACAAGTTCACCCCGCTCCTCACCGAGGGACTGCTGCGCCAGCCCGCTTCCAACAGGCCGGGCCTGGTCGTGGAGATGTTCGACGTCAATCCAGACGAGCACCAAGACGCGCCGTGTCTCTGGGCCGCCGAGACCCAAAAGTCCCTGCTTCAATTCACGGACAGCCTGCCCAGCCACCTGTCCAAAACCCACTTCCTGCGGACCCGAACCACCCTGATCGCCCCGGCCAGCATGCGATTCCGCTTCGGCATGAGTTGTCTAGGGAAAGCGCGCATGCGGATTGACGGGCACGAGGCGATTGATCTGTGGACCAGCCAGCCGCCCAAGACGGACATCACGCCGGTGTTCAGCGCGTTCTCCATGGAGCGGTTCTACGACCTGGACCTCGTTGCGGGGCAGGCCTACGCGATCGAGATGCTGCTGTGGAATGTGTTCGAGGGCTTCGTGGTCGGGATCAACCCGGCCGGGGGCGTCCGGCTCGGGGGTTACAGACTGGAGGAAGAGGGCGGCCTGATCGACGAGGCAGTCGCCCTCGCACAGCAAGTGGACTACCCCATCATCCTGACGGGTCTGAGCGCGGATTACGAGACAGAGAGTGCAGAGCGCAAGACCCTGGCGCTCCCTGGACGGGTTGACGAGTTGGTTGCGCGCGTGGCGGAGGCGAATCCGAATACGGTGAGTGTGTTGTCCTACCTAATAACCACCATGTGTCCTAGCAGACCACATCTAACTCCAGTCCCTCCCTCAGGTTGTCCTCACGCAGTCGGGCCTCCCCATCGCCATGCCCTGGGCCGACAACGTGCGGACGCTGGCCCACGCGTGGTACGGCGGGCAGGAGTGCGGCAATGCCATTGCGGACGTGGTCTTTGGCACGGTGAATCCATCCGGCCGACTCTCCGTCACGTTCCCGCGGCGGATCCAGGACACGCCGGCGTTCTTGAACTACGGCAAGTCCGACCGCACGATTCTGTACGGGGAGGGGGTGTTCATTGGCCATCGGTACTACGAGAAGCTCGAGACTCGGCCCCTGTTCTACTTCGGGAGCGGGCTCTCCTATACGCGGTTCGCGTACGCGAATCTGTCGGTCCCGGATACGTTCCCCGCGGACGAGCACCATGTGCTGCGGGTGTCGGTGGATGTCGCCAATCTGGGCCACCGCGACGGCGCAGAGGTGGTGCAGGTGTACGTCTCCAGCCTGGCAGCTTCGATTCAGCGACCGAGGAAGGAGCTGAAGGCATTCAGCAAGGTGGAGCTGGTCAGCGGGCAGACTGTTACTTGTCATCTTGCGTTGGATAAATATGCAGTCAGCTTCTGGTCGGAGGAGGATGCCAAGTGGAGGGCGGAGCGTGGGAAATATAGAGTCATCATCGCTCGAAGCGCGGACCCGGAGGATGAAGTGATGGAGAGGGAGTTTGAGGTGACGGATACTCTCTGGTGGAGCGGCCTGTAGCTGTCTCAGTGATGCCTGTCATCTACCGTCAGCGACCATCTGCCGCCTGTTACTGCCTGCCACCTAATATCTTACTCACCAACAGTTTAACTGTTAATTTTTAAAGCCTTATAACTTTGTTAATATAGTAAATATATA